>CABHPH010144627.1:40784-59039 GCA_902168325.1 Peromyscus nudipes
ACACAGCATGTAGTCACATAGATAGATTAAACCCTCTTCTGGCCTCATGGTGCCCTTACACACACAGCATATAGTCACATAGACAGATACACATAAGTAAAAATAAAATAAAAATTTTAAACAAAAAGAATAATTTTTAAAAAAGCATCAAGGCTAATAAGTTGAGACTTCAGAACACAGCCCTAAAGGAGGGGTGGGGGTGGGAGTGGGGGTGGGAATACTCTGATTATTTAGCAAAGGAGATGAGAATACTTGGTGCTGAGGTAGGAAAGATAATACTTCGTTGCATTCCAGTAGAGGAGATGTGTTTCTAGCTCAAGAGGGAGGATGAGACCTTCTGGTCACTCAGAGAGAAAAGATGAACCTCCAGATCAGTGGTCCTCAACCTTCTTAATGCTGTGTGTGACCCTTTAATATTAGTCCCTCATGTTGTGGTGACCCATAACCACAAAATTACTTTGTTGCTACTTCATAACTATTATTTTGCTACTGTTAGGAATCGTAATGTAAATATCTGACATACAGGATATCTGATATACGATCCTAAAGGGGTTGCGACTCACAGGTTGAGAACCACTGCTCCGGATGCATGCCCAAAGAGATGAGTCCTGATTGTCAGATAAAGACTGGATGCCCTGATACCCTGTGATCTGATACTCTGGTAGGGTACGTAAGACCTTCTTGCACTCAAATAGAAGATATGGAATTTTGTGACTCATAGGCAGTGGGGATAGGATCTTGAGATAGGCAGACATGAAGCTGAGATGAGAACTTTGGACAGAGTAGAGAGGACTTTGAGATATTCTTGGAGAGGAGGGGAAAGCATATGACATTTAGGTAGGAGATGAGACTGGACTCAAGTAGGGAGAGGAGACTTCTTGGTAGGGGAAATGAATACTTCTGAAACTTCATTATGGAGTTGAGAACAGTTAAGGTACACTCTTCCAATATTCAGCTAGAGGATATAAGATCTCTTGATTTAGGTAGAGAACATGTGACAAGGTGCCACTCATGGAAGAAATAAGACCTTGGGCCCTGATGTGGAAAAGAAGAGTTGTTTCACATTGGGGAGAGGAAGTCATAGCTTTCTGATGCTCAGGTAAGATATTCAAGACTTTATGGCTAGCTTAGGGAGATGTGACCTCCTAAAAGTTATATAAGAAAGTATGACTTTTAGTTAGAGAAGAGACCTGGAGAAATCAAGATCATCCCATAGTCTAAGAACTGAACATACAGGAGGAGATAAAAATGTCTTGGTGAGCTGTGTGGTGGTGGCGCATGCCTTTAGTCCCAGCACTAGGGAGGCAGAGGCAGGTGGATATTTGTGAGTTCAAGGCCAACCTGGGCTACAGAGTGAGTTCCAGGAAAGGTGCAAAGCTACACAGAGAAATCCTGTCTCAAAAAACCAAAAAAAAAAAAAAAATGTCTTGGTGGGTAGGAGAGGTGGCATCTTGTGACACCCCTTGGAGGAGATGTAACCTCTCCATCCTATGGCAGGCTGGTGGGGACTTACACTCAGAGGAGACAAGGCCTTGTGACATCGTTGCAGGGATGGTGGAACATCATAGTATGTGTTGCTCATGTCATACTCTCTTCTGACAATTAAAAAAAAACACTCGATGATATGCAGATAGCTGTATAGGCGATGATCACATGTGTCTGCACTTAGGCTCAAAAGCAGAGAGCTGGAGACCTTCGGGAAACGTTGTGATGCTCAGCAACGGACAGGAAGGTGGGCTTTGAAGTCGTAAGTCAAGAAAACTCAAAATGGCTATTTGAAAGTGTTCTGATGACATATACTTCTCCCATCCCCACCACGAACCAAGGATCTGTCAGTCAGTGGAACCTGACCTCTTTTTAGCTGTGAACACAACTGTACTACCTCATTACAGGAGGGCCAAGCTGCTCTTCAGTCCATGACTCTGTAGTGTAGTGGTTTCAGCCCCCAAAGAGCACATCCTGAACATTCATAAAGTGAGACTTGAGGAGACGTGGGATGAATGAAGGTCTTGGGACAGAGCAGGTGGGTTGTCCAGGAGTCCCTCACCACCCCAAGGACAGGAGAGTTTACGCAGGAAGTTGGGATGTCGCCTCAGCATGAATCAGTTAATCAAGGAGGCCTGCCTGGTCTAACTGCTGAGGTGGGGGTGGGAGATCATCTTGCTGATTGGCCAGAAGGCTGTGGGGCTTTGTGAGGTCACAGCCTGCAGGCCAGGTTAGGGCAGGAGTATGGTAGAAATGCTGCCAACTGTCGTCGTGCTGGTCTTGGCAATGTCCGCGTTTGCCAGAAATAACTACACGTGTGAGTAAGTGTTGGGGGAACCTTGGTGGGGGCTAGGGCATCTTAGGAATAATAGGTCCCACCTGGACTCCCTTTGTCTGGTGCTGGGATCAGTAGTAAGCTGAGCCATAGCAGGCTCTGGATAGTCTCCGTTCCTGTGACCTGCACCCCCAATTCAGACCCTTCCTGCTTCCAGAACCACGATCCCAGAATCATTAGGTTTCCAGCTGCCCATGGTTTCCCAGAGAAAGAGATCCCGCCTCCCTTTCTCTCTTCCCACTGCTTCTCCAGTAACTGGCTTCATTGCCTCTCAAGCATTGGGTCCTAAACTTTAGGAGCCGCTGTTCTATGGACAACTGAGGTAGATCACCTGTGCATGACTCCAAAGGCATTATGTGCCGTTGCACCGCGGTCTGCCTGAGGACTCTGACTCCTAGTGGACCACAATGCAAATAGCTCAAAAACTATCGGTAGTCTTTCCCCGGTGACACAGTTCCGGGAGCTTCCCACTCAGGAGTCCCCCTGTGTCTAGAGTGACCCCAATGCTTGTGAGCCACTGTGTCAGCTTGCAGCTGCTTTCTCCAGACCTGGTGCTATAGCCCTAAGACCTCCTTAAGCACGTGACACTTGCTTGAGTCTCCCATCCAAGACTGGTCCTGGAAAACAATTACACTCCTCTGCCTCCATAGCACTTTGAACTACCACTGTGTCCTGGGATCCCTCAATACCTTTAGGGCCTGTATAGATATTTCCTGGAGACTGTGGCCTCCTGCATACCCTCCCTTGATTGCCCTCTTTCTCAGAAGTTCCTCCCCATCTTTCCCAACCCTATGTCCCTGCCTCCCCCCAGGTGAGGTACAAAGACTGGATGCCTCTTCTTGGTTTGAGCAGTGTCCTGGTCTCTCCTCAGTGGCCCCTGTGGGTTACGATTCAGGCAGAACCCACAAGCAGGTATCCGGATTGTTGGCGGGCAGAATGCGCAGCGTGGGGCCTGGCCCTGGATGGTCAGCCTACAGATCTTCATGCCCCATAACAGCCGCAGGTACCACGCCTGTGGAGGCAGCCTACTGAACTCCCACTGGGTGCTTACAGCTGCTCACTGCTTCGATAACAAAAAGTACGTGTGGGACACAAAAGAGGGAGGTCTGCAGAGTACTCTTAATGGAAAGGGACATTCCCCAGGGGCTATGCCCAGGATCTCTGTGGAGCTCTGGAGCCACATGGTAACCAGATTCTGACAGGGCTCTGAGGGGGCATTCTCACCACAGGCTTTTTTCTAGCCAGCCTATAAATGAGAACGACTGGCTTACCTTTGTGCCCACAGAAAAGTCTATGACTGGAGACTGGTTTTTGGAGCACAGGAAATTGAATATGGAAGAAACAAGCCAGTGAAAGAGCCTCTGCAGGAGAGATACGTGCAGAAAATTGTCATCCATGAAAAATACAACATTGTGACAGAGGGGAACGACATTGCTCTCTTGAAGATCACTCCTCCAGTTTCCTGTGGGGGCTACGTCGGGCCTGGCTGCCTACCTCATTTTAAGGCTGGTCCTCCCAAAATTCCCCAGACCTGCTACGTGACTGGGTGGGGATACATAAAAGACAAGGGTGAGTATAGGTGGGAGCTCCTTGGTGGGCACTGGTGCCCATTCTCCTTGCAGTCTTTTCATGGCAGGGGTCATGTACTGATGAGTGGCTGAGCTGTTTCAGTTCTCATGGAATCATGAATAGAGCCTACCATAGGCCCTTTCATAACCAGAGAATTCAATGTGAGAGAAGCTGAGTCCGGATTGTCTGAGGGCATGACTGGCAATAGCCTACCTATGGAAAGGCTGAATGGCAGGTACAAGTAGAACCTTGACATACTTTAGAATGTAACAAAGCTGTGTGAGTCTATCAGCTGGAGGCCCAACTGCTAGACTTTGGGCATTGGAAACTTAAACTGAAGCAGTATTTGCAAAAGACCTCTGGATATGGCTTTGTTGCCATGGTGTTTTCCTCACTATTGCATGGAAGGACTGGCCTCCGGAGTTGAGCATCTCTAACTTCTGTGGTCTCAGGGATGTCTTAATTCACCACCACCAGCAGGTACCTGGGCATTTTTTCTTCCCTGGATAGTCATAGCACCAAGACTCACCATATCCTTCCAAGTTACTTGTTGTTCTCTATGTAGACTGGGAAGGATGTAGGTGGTGGGTATAATTTTCTTTGGGTCGTTAGTTCAAGGCCTTTGGGATTGTCTAGCAGATTTTTTTTTTGCCATTCAAGATGAATATAAGTGCCTTTCTAGCCCTCTGTCCTTATTCAAAGTGTCTGTGTTTTCCCTGGCTCAGACCTTTTCGTGCAGCAATGTTACCTGGCCCACATGGCACAGAGTGAGTAGAGAGATGTCTTCTGTAGCAGACAAGCTGACAGGGGTACAGGAAGTGTTCTAGAGTCATTAATGACTCCAGAGTCATATCCTGACTCCCAGACACCCTCCCATACCCTTCAAGTCAAGGGCCACTGTTGGTACCAGAAGTAACATGTCATATCCTTAAGTCACACCAAGAGGCAGCAGGGTACTGTCAGTGGGACGAGACCAAATAGAACTTGTTCCCTGCTCATGGACAGCCCTTTCGTCTTCTCAGAAGTGGTTGTGCAGCTTTTTATTGTCACATTAGGGATGTGGAAATGCGATTGAAATTAGCCGAGCCATCAGTTTCTTCTTTGGTGTTGGAAAGTCTAGGCTGTCTAATTCGAGGCAATTTAGTCATTTGGGGTGTACAGCTCAGCCTTTTTTTTTTTTTTTAAAAATTAGGAATTCCCGCTCCCCTCACTCTTACTCTTTCCCTAGAGGTGATCTAATTCTTTAAAGCAGTGATTCTCAACCCATGGATCGCGACCCCACCAATAAACCTCTATCTCTGAAAATATTACATTCTGAAAATATTTACATTACTGTTACATTGATAACAGTAGCAAAATTACAGTTATGAAGTAGCAATGAAATAGTTGTATGGTTGAGGGTCACCACAACATGAGAAACTGTATTAAAGGGTCGCAGCATTAGGAAGGGTGAGAACCACTGCTTTAGAGGTTTACTACCTGTCCTGTTCTTCAGGGAAGGGGGTCTCACCCTAGCTACTTTAGTTTTTGCTGGCCTTTGCTGGCGTGTGACTGTAGCTATTTGAGCTGGGGATGGGTACCTCATCCCATCTGCTGGTGCCTGTGGTGTCCTAAGCATGAGGACACACATTATTCAGCTCTGTCTTGTCTTCCCTCTGATTGTATACACAGTTTGTGTTCTTGTGGTCCTTGGGTAGCTGGTCTCTGGCTCTGGTTCTTAGAATCCTCTTAAATTAGTGAGGGAATCTCTCATTTTTGTCTTGCAAACACATTCCTCCTATAAAGGCCTCAGTCTTTAAAAGTCCCCAGGCCCCAAACTCCCATAGCTTGTTTATGTATGCTTGATTCTGCCTATGATTTGGGGCTAGGAGAGGTACCTAGATGTTGTTCCTTTCCCTGGGTTTCTGAGTTCTGGTAGCCCTCATATTTAAATTGTCTGGTATTGAGAACATTCTGTTTCAGAACACCTGGCTTTTCACAGTGAGGTCCATGACTTTTAAGACCATGACCTCAGCTATAGACCAAAAAAGTTATCTTAATGACTAGCGAGTTAGTGTCATTCCCACCTCAGGAAACAGTGCTTGTACAAACCTCTCACTGATGCTTGGATATGAGGAAAAGCGGAAGTTCTATTGAAAACAAAATAAAATAAAACATCCCCTGCTCCCCACCAAAAAAATCCTTTAAATAGCCAAAGCTCAGGAAACATGTATGAAGCAGATCCCTATAGCCTGCCTGCCGAATGTGTAGCCCTTCATGTACGGACTCCATGCATGTACAGACTGCATGCATTTCCTGTCTTACCACCGGCACTTGCATGGTTGTGTTTTGTGTGTGCCTTGCATCAGGGTGTACCACATCTGTGCTGCACATAACATCCAAACCCACACTGCCATGGGAGGGGGCTGTCAGAGGTGCTGCTGGCTGCGTGTGATGACGAGGCACAGCTGTGCTGGTTCTGAGGCTGCGTCTAAGTCAGTTGCATGTGGGTTGCATGAGCTGAAGTGTAACTGTGTCTTTCCTAAACCCCATGAGAGAGTCTGTGGTAGTGAATGAGGCCCTGACTCAGCTCTCCTCTTCTAAAAATCTCCTCAAGGCAGATCTGAGACACATGGGAGGATCCCGTCTGAAGCTGGGTGGAGGAGTCCTAATGGAGGATTAAAAACAGGGAGGGTGACTTCTAGACACACAGTGGAGAAAGAAAGGTGTGTCTCAGTCATGGCGTGGAGAGGGGCCATCCTGGCCAAACTCTTGGCATAGGTGGGTGGTGCCCAGTCCCTCCTCCACGGTGGGAACAGTAAGACTTAGTGCTTGGCATATACTAGGTGTGCTTGTTAGAGCTACAGCTAACCTCCACAGCCCCTCCTCTCTCATTAATATAGACATCATCTATCCTTCCTTTCTGCCTCCAGGCAAAGCCCTTTTACTTCTGCCCCCATTTGCCCTTTCACTGTGCATTTCCTCCCCTCGAGTGTGAGGTGAGCCTGAGGGGTCTTTGTTTAACCACAGCATTCCATAGGATGGATGGAAGTTCAGGGCGGGAGGAGGCGGGGCTTCCTTCCTATCCCCGGTGAGCACTGACCACTGTGTGGCCTGGCTGCAGCCCCCAGGCCATCACCTATCCTGATGGAAGCACGTGTGGATCTCATTGACCTCGACCTGTGTAACTCAACCCAGTGGTACAATGGGCGTGTCACAACAACTAATGTGTGTGCAGGGTATCCTGAAGGCAAGATTGACACCTGTCAGGTAACTTTCTTCTGGTGCCCAGACCCCTGGGTTCCTCTAGGGATCCAACCCCCCCCCCCCCCCCCCCCCGAGAAAACCTCATTTTAGGTCCCTGATCTCCATCCTCTCCTCCCCTTACCCAAGGGCCCACTTGAGTGACTCCTCCCCGATACCTTCTTCTTAACATTGACTATCACAACTAAGATGGGGGTGATATCTACCATCTGTCCCTACTGAGAACCAGTGATCACACTTTAGCATCTGATCCCAGCATTAGCACTCAGAATGCATTGCCCACACCCAGTCCTGGAAGATAATGTTTTCCTCTTCCCCAGAACACAAAGTACCCAAGGCCACAGTGTTCATGAATGCAGAAAGCCACATGCATGTACATGTGCGCTCATCTTATCGAAAGGCATCTCAGGCCTTGCCCTTCACATTCCAATGGATACTGGTAGCTCTAACTTTACCAGTTGCATCTAAGGCAGCAGGAAATTATGTGGCTACAGACATTGTTCTCCCACAGCCCCATGACCCTTCTGGGAAGGGAGAGTGGCTCAGGCTGAAAGTGACCCCTCTGTCCTTCTGGACAGGGGGACAGTGGTGGGCCTCTCATGTGCAGAGACAACGTCAACAGCCCCTTTGTGGTCGTGGGGATCACGAGCTGGGGGGTAGGCTGTGCCCGTGCTAAGCGTCCTGGAGTCTACACAGCCACCTGGGACTACCTGGATTGGATTGCTTCCAAGATCGGCCCTACCGCCCTGCACTTGATTCAGCCATCCACCCCTCACCAGCCTACTACTCACCCACCGGTCACTTTCCACTCTTCTTCTTTTCGCCCTCCTTGGTATTACGAGCATATGCCACCTCGGCCACGACCACCTCGGCCTCTGCTACATCGACCATCTTTAGGCCAAGGCCACTCGTCACTCAAACCCCTACCTCCACCCCCGACCCCAGCCCATCCTGTAACATACGGTACACAGGACACGAAGTACTACACAACACTTTCTTTTGCCCAGCGTGTACAGCAACTCATAGATATCCTGAAGTTTAGGACTTACCCTGTGCATGACTCCTCACATTACAGTGGATCAATGAACTACCACCGATACACCACTTTTGATCCTTTTTCCAACAAACCCCATGGGCGCCTCCATTCCTGAGAAAAGAGAAATGAAATAAAGCATATATTTGTATATAAATATGTAAGCCTTCTGGACTTCTTGCCTTCCCCAACTCAACCCAAATCCCCCTCCATCGAATTTATCCCCTCCCTCCCCTCACCCTCCAATAAAATGGAATTGCTCATACATTCATATTGGTTTTTTTAACGTTGAATTTGAACACTTGAATAAGGCAAACTAGGGCCTTAGGCCAAAGCATGGTCCTTATTCCATACTTATTGATACTGGCAGGCATTATATGCCTCTGTTTATGGAATGGGAGGGTGGGATGAAAAACCTCTACCAGCTGAACTGACCAGAAAAGAAGGGACAGGCTCCCACTAGGAGGCCATGTTCTCTAATGCTACCATGAGACTGGCCCACAGAGATGCTTCTGTGTGAAAGGCCAGGCTCCTCAGAGCACAAGGGATGACCAGGCTGCCCAAACAAGTGTCTGCCACCAAATAGTCTTACTTGTGACTGTTCGAATGTCACCTGTTCAGGGTTATTACTGGCCTGTAGCTAAATCTATTAGTTCCTGGATTCAAGCACATAAAAACTTATTTGCTAAAGCTTTCCAGGAATAACAGTGGGGGAAGGGGTATCTTATGGATGCACCTGAGTTTGAAATGACTTTCTTACCATCATTAGATATTTAAGAATATCCATGGTAAGGAACAGAAACCAGTTTGAACCTTTTTAATGATACAAAGATATGCAGAACCAACAGGAAAGGGCCAGAAGCATTCTCGAGGATGAGAGAGCCCAGCAAGGATGGACAAGGTCTGAAGTTTACTCAGAGCGGCTGCTGGATGCTCAGTCCAGGCGTCAGACTTGCCCCATACCGCCTGAGGCTGGGGCCGGTCTTCAGCCAGATCGCATTTGTTTCCAAAGTCCTGGGAAGGACGTCCCGATGGGCTCTGTTCTGCGGTTTACTCTGGTCAAGAGTCAATCTGGTGTTTGGATGAACTTCTTGTGTTATTAAAGATGGCCGGGCAGAGAGAGGCAACACCCCTTGAAATCAGTGTGTGCTCAAGGTTGTACTTTGCTTTTCAACTGTGTTGTTTGGAATTAGTAGGAGTATGAGGCCATGCTCTGACCCCTTTGTGTTAGGAATCAGAGCCCAGCTGGACCTCTGCTGGGTGTGCTTGCCTGCTTGATCTGGCACTGCTGTGTACCCGTATGCAGAAGTGAAACTTTTTGCCCCACTGACACACTTTGGATTGTATGATCACCTTCTTGGGACCCCCAGACCTATTTCTAAAAGCCTGACACCCAATGTGAGAGGCTCTTTCTCTGTGACCAAAGGTCCTGGGAACTGATTGCCATCCTTGGAGGTGCATCCTGCTGCCTTGTTGCAGTGACTCTGGATATGGATACACTCCCAAGCTCCTGAACTAATGGAAATCCAAATTGGAAAATAAATCGGCATTGTCGAGATAAGGGCCTCAAATGAGCATGGCGGCAACCCGGTAACTTCCGTGCCCAAACCAAGGTAAGAAAATTGGACTATAGAGTACTGTCATGTGGTTGGGGCATTTTGTTGTTGTTGTTGTTTTAGAGAGTGAGAATGTGGCTGAGATGTCAGTCACAGGCTCTTCAAAGTGGAAAACCAAAGGTCCAGGGGGAGCACAGGAAACCTCCAGTGTGCGCGTGGTGTGTGTGTGTGTGTGTGTGTGTGTGTGTGTGTGTGTGTGTGAGTAACTCCAGGGAGGACTTGGGAAAGGGAGAAATGGTTGTCTGGTGTTCCCCGTTTAGTCCATTAGGGTGAATTTTGAGGTTCTGAGAAGACAGCTTCTGAACCAAGAGACGTAGAACAACAAAATTTGGACGTGTTAATACTGCTTTGGTGACTGGGACACCCTGGAGGTTGTGTGAGTGTGACTGAAATGTTTAACCCAGTGGGATGCAAGTGTGGACTCCCAATCTGCAGCTCCAGTTTCCTGTGAGGAAAAAAGCAGTTTGCATAGAGCTCAGGTGATATGAGGGTGTCCACAAAAACTCCAGAAGTTAAACATGACCTCTGATGTTTTTCAAGGTCTTCACTATGGGAAAAGAGAGGCGGTTGAGCCTCTAATCAAGGCATCCCAGTACAAGATAAGGATGGGAAACCAGGATCCCTTTCTGGGTAAGCAGAAGGATAAAAGATCTGAGACCAATAAGAATAAAATGTCGTCCAAAGCACGTGCTCCAGGATTAGAACAAAAGGGGAAAAGAGATAAGAGGTTAAGACTGGGTGTCTTAGGGTTTCGACGGCTGTGATAAAACACCATGACCAAAAGCAACTTGGGGAGGGAAGGGGTTATTTCAGCTTACAGCTCTCAGGTTTATACTTCATCAGGTGGGAGGGCAGAGCAGGAACTCAAGCAGGGCAGGACTCTGGAAGTGGGAACTGAAGCAGAGTCCTGGAAGGAGTGTTGCTCCTCATGGCTTACTTGGTCTGCTTTCTTTCGCTACCCAGGACCACCAGTCCGGGGATGGCGTCACTCACAGAGCTCATAGGTCCTTCCACATCAGTCATTAAGACATACCACATAGGCTTGCTTGCCTATAGAGCAGTCTTATGCAGCCATTTTCTTAAGATTGCCTCTTCTCAAATATAGGTAGGTTTGTGTCAAGTTGACAAAAATTACCTAGCACACTGGGTAGGTGAGCTTACAGAATGTTAATGATAAGAGACCAAGAGTGTGGAGGAGATGCTTATCATCTTTGCTGGAGAAAGGAACCTGGGGCCCGCTTTTCTCTGAAACAGCAGCAGTAAAGTAAACAGAATAGAAAGCGCTCCTTGTAAGTGGGGTCCTCTTGATCACCTCTCTTTTCATCTGTGCTGGGAGCCCTAGTTCTGAACGGCTAGCTCCGGTACCAGGTGCTCTTTATCCCGCCATCTCTAAATTAAGAATGAACCTCAAACAGTGACAGGGTGCCCAAGTTTTTCCTTCTCAACAAAGGAATCTCTTCAACTGATCTTCTCATTCAGCAATATTCTCCTGGGTGGGAAAAGAAAAATATTGTCAACATCCCCCTTCCCAGTTCAGAGGTCTTAAATTCATAAAGGGAACTAAGGCTTTTGATAGAACATCCATATGTGATGTCTGGTCAATTGGGTCAATACCTTGGGCCCCAACTTTGTACCTGGCCTGAGATAATGTCAGTATTTTTTAAAATTTATTTATTTTATTTCATGTGCATTGGTGTTTTGCCTGCACTGGAGTTACAGACAGTTGTAAGCTGCCATGTGGGTGCTGAGAATTGAACCCAGGTCCTCTGGAAGAACAATCAGTGCTCAATGCTCTTAACCGCTGAGCCATCTCTCCAGCCACTAACGTCAGTATTGAGTATTGCCTTCTCTGGTCAACAGAGGGGATGGTAAGAAGGGCTGTCTGCACATACTTACATGTAGGCAAAACACAAAGACAAGATTCCTGTTCAAGTGGAGGTCACAATCTTTTGGCGGCTGGAGAAATGGCTCAGCAGCTAAAAGCACTTTTGGTCTTGCAGATGACCTGGATTTGGTCCTCAGCACCCACATGGTGTCTCAATACCACCTGTGAATTTCAGTTCTAGGGGCTCTGACATCCTTTTCTGAATCTGAAGGTACCAAGCCCACATGGTACACAGACATACATGCTGGCAAATACTCATACACATAAATCTAACATCCCCCCATAAAAAAACCCCACAAAAATTAACAATAAAAAAGGAGTGCTGTGGCTGGGTAGGGTGTGATGAAAAGAGATTAAAAAAAAAAAAACCCAATCAACAACACACCTGGAATAGTAACAATGAGGTTCATCAAGGCCACATGAGGGATCTTTGAAACTTGGCCATAAGAGGGATTGGAAAACCAGTATTCCTAGACTACAGATAAAACCTTTAGTATACAGTAAGGAAAAGAATGGCCTACAGTGTTTCTAGAAAGGCTAAAGGATCAAACGAAGGAGTATTTGGGATTAAATACCAAAGAGTGACTGGGACATGGGATGGTAAAGCTACACTTAGTCACGAACGGCTGGCCAAACACAGTAAAAAGTTACACAAGATTGAGGTTTGAAAGGACAGAAGAGTCAATGCTACTAATGCAGGGAAATGTAGGGAGAAGGGACGGAAAAGAAAACATGAAGTAATATCGCGCATGACTTTTGCAGAGAATTAAAAGACTCTGATAAATACCTTTTGTCGTCTCAAACTGCAGTTCCAGGGCTAAGATGGAGAGTTTGGGCTCTGAGTGTGCTTTCTTTTCTGCTTTGTTTTCAAGGAGTATGCCCTCACATCCAGATCATTTTGATAATGTGCCCAAGGCTCTTGTTAAAATGTGTTTTTTCTTTTTCTTTTTCTAACCACAGGGAGAAAAAAAAAAGACATAAAAGTCCAAGGGGAGAAAAAGTTTGCTTGAGACTTGCAACAGGAAAAAAGCTTGATGATTAAAAGTATATGTATAGGTAATCTTAATTTGCTATAATGTGCCATGTATGTTATTTGGATTTGACTCTTATTTAGGGAAAGAAATAGTAAATGTGTATGAGGGAATTATTGAGAAGGATGTAAGTATGAGTTCATATTTTTTTGTATAAAGTGTTTAAAAAAGAGGTACTTTAAATAAGGATCGATTTTATGTAATAAAACAAAATTTTTGTCCTAGGAATAAAAAATAAATGATGAAGACTTAGTTACTGTTTTATTGCTATGAAGAGACACCATGACCAAGTCAACCTATAGAAGAAAGACTTTATTGGGGGTTTACAGTTTCAGAGACTGAGTGTACTGGCTAGTTTTATGTCAGCTTGACCCAAGCTAGAGTTATCTGAAAGGAGGGAAACCTCAATTGAGAAAATGCCTCCATAAGATCCAGCAGGTGGGCATTTTCTTAAATAGTTATTGATGGGGGAGGACCTCGCCCATTGTGGGTGGGGCCATCCCTAGGCTGGTGGCCCTGGGTTCTATAAGAAAGCAGGCTGAGCAAGTCATAAGGAGCAAGCCAGTAAGCAGCACCCTTCCATGGTTTCCGCATCAGCTCCTGCCTCCAGGTTCCTGCCCTTCTTGACTTCCTTTCCTTCACTGATGAACAGTGATGTGGAAGCATAAGCCAAATAAACCCTTTCCTCTCCAAGTTCCTTTGGTCATGGTTTCATCACAGCCATAGTGACTAAGACAGTGAGTTCAGGATCATCATAGAAGGGAACATGGCAGCAGGCAGGCAGGCATGGCGGGCCAGTAACTGAGAGCTTATATCCCTTTTTGTCAAGCAGGAGGCAGACAGAGAGAGGGGTAATTGGGCTTTTGAAATATCAAAACCCACTTCCGGTGACCCATCTCCTCTAATGAGGCCACACCTAACCCTTTCCAAATAGTTCTACCAACTACCAAGCTTTCAAATACATGAGCCTGTGGAGGCCATTCTCATTCAAAGCACAGAGAGTACAAAACCATTGAAGTTTAAAGCCAAGTCATGGAAGGTCTGAATAAATTATATAAGGTCTGTGGAGAATGGGATTTCAGGGTGATATATATTTGATGATAATAGTTGACTAAAATTCCTCAGATTATACTGATCTACTCGTGGTAAAATTTGCAATTTTTTTTTTTGTTTAAGTTTTGAGACAAGGGCTTACTATATAGCCATGGCTATTCTGGAACTCACTATATGAGCCAGCCTAGCCTTGATCATTCACAGTGATCTGCTTGTGTCTGACCCTTGAGTACTAGGATTAAAGGTGTGTGCCTCCATACCTGGCTCCATGGTATTCTCAATAGATAAAAGTTGAAAATATTTATCAGTGAATGAACAATTAAATGGTCATTAAATTGTCATTAAAATGTCAATTAAATTGAACATGATTCAGCCATAAAAGAAACAAAGTACATGATGCATAGATGAATCTCTCTCTCTCTCTCTCTCTCTCTCTGTATCTATCTATCTATCTATCTATCTATCTATCTATCTATCTATCTATATGTATCTGAGACACGGTCTCTCTCTATAGTCCTGGGACTCACTATGTAGTGAGTCCTCTGCCTCCCAAGTGCTGGGATTAAAGGCACACCACTACACTCTGCTCTGGATGAATCCTGAAAGTGGAAGAAGTTAGATACAAAACATCACAGAGTGTATGCTTTTACTTATATGAAATATTCAGAATTAATAAATCCACAGAGACAGATAAACACAGGTTTATCATTGGTAAGGATTTCACTTTGGAGTGATGGAACCACACAGAATCGGCAGTTATACCACATTGTGACTATGAGATGCACTGAATGGTTAGTCATGTGAATTTCATCTCAGACATTATGTCCCTATTCAGTCTATTTAATTTGGTCCCTTCAAAAACCAGCTAAATCATAAAGCATGACAATGGACCCCCTAAAACTTATCAAGACGTAGTCTAATGACAGCTACTGTGCAGTAGTTGGTACCTTATGAGCCCCCTGACCCCAACACTAGTGCTAGTGGATAAAGGCACTTCCCCTTTCCCTAGATAAGTGTCTGAGCTAAAGCAGGAGCCACTTCGCCCTGGAGGATCCAAGCTGTCTCCTGGGTCTCATGCATTTGCTGACGGTCCTCTGGCCTTCAGGCAGGACCAAAGCTGGGACAGTTTGTCCTTCAGAGTTGGGATTGGGGATGGAAGTAAAGTTGGCCTCCAGCCGAGATCAAACCCTTAGTCCTCCCCTCCCTCATCAGAGAAAACAGCCCCAGCAGGCCATCTAAAAACTGCCTCTCAGGCTCTGCTTCCAGGAAACCTGATACAAAACAGCTATGTGAAATCAATACTGGTACATTTTTTTAGTACGTGAAGTCTATCTCAACAAAGCTATTTTCATAAGAAGAAAGTTACTGGATTAGAATGGAGTTCAGCGGTAGAACTTAAGCCAGCACTTAGCTAGCTCATGAGGTCCTGCGTTCAATGCCCAAAATTGCAACACACACATGTGCAACACACACATACACACCTACCCACCCACCCAGCTTATTAATCATTTACAGTAACTATTTTTTTTTCTTTTTAGGAAGAGTTTCACTCTATAGCTCTGGATAGCCTGGAATTCATTATGTAGCCCAAGCTGGACTTGAACTCAGAGATCCACCTGCTTCTGCCTCCTGAGAGCTGGGATTAAAGGCGTGTTCCACCATGCTCAGCAACAAGTTTTTATTTTTGTTTTAGAAATCTTACCTCATCTGAGTAATGCATTCCTGAAAATCCCTGATCAGAAGTCGAAGTTGAACATGTATCATTTTACTTAAAGGGGAAACACACTTGTTGCTGAGATCTCAAATCAATATTTAATTAAAGAACACACAAACAATAAATGTCACTGAAATGGTCTCCTGTAGTCAATCAAGACTTGGGCTACAGCATGGCAGCAGATCAAGGCAGTCTTCCTTCACCAGTATGGTTGATGTTTTTCTTTGTATATTTCAGACCACAAAGTACACAAAGATACTTCGTGCGGTGGTTTAAATGAGAATGACTCCCATTAGTTCATGTGTGAATGCTTGGTCCCCAGTTGGTGGAACTGTTAGGAAGGATTAGCAGGTGTGGCCTTGGAGGAGGTGTGGCCTTGGAGGAGGTGTGTCACTGGGGATGGGCCTCTCAGGCTTCAAAAGACCACTCACCATTTCCATTGGTTCTTTCCGCCTTGTGCTTGTGGGTCAAATGTAAACTCTCAGCTACTGCTCCAGCTCCATGCCTTCCGCCTGCTGCCGTGCTCCCCAGCATGATGGCCCTGAAACTCACCCTCTGAAACTCACCCTCATTAAACACCTTCTTCTCTAAGTTGCCTTGATCATGGTGTTTTGTCACAGTGACAGAAAAGTAACTAAGACACTTAATGTTTATGAAATTTCATCTTTATTGTACAAAAGGAAACAATACAAACAAAATAATAAAGACAATGGAAATGATGCTGAAGACAATCATAAGTGCAGGCTAGCAAGCTGCAGGAAGCAGGGCAGCTCTTCCCGTGCCATTTCCTGCCACCCATAGAAGATGCTAGACAGGTGGAGGAACACTTTCTACCCTGAGATGGAGGCTTCAAAAGAAGCTGTTGTTCACGTGGTGGGCAATAGTAATGTGCAGATATGACCAGATATGGCTAGACTTGGCATGTTTTCACGTGACTGCAACAGAGTCCTGTTCCTGTGCTCTCAACCCGACCTAGAAGAGCTCCTGAAACAGCACTAAAAAAATCTGGAATCAACAGTCGTCTGTCCAAAATATTGTTGAAAAAGTTGGTTGGGAGACTCAGAGGGCAAAGGGACAGAGGTCACAGATTCTGCAGGACACAGTGTAGTTAGGGTCAGTGGTCCTGTCAGCGGCAAGGAGAATCCCTGAGGTCAGTTTGGGATGAAAGACAACAAACATTACACGTCTAGTAAGAAAACATGAGCATGTTCACTGACTCTACACTGCCAGGCTGCTGGTGGGGCGGGGAGATTCGAAAGACATGGATCCCTCATCCTGCTGTAGGAAGTTGGTGGGATATCATGCCTGTCTAGTGTGTTTGTGTTGACCTCATCATGGACCACAGAACAGTGGGTTTGCAGGAAGTTGAGCAGGGGTAGCCTGGAGAGGTTCTCCAGAGATGTTGGACATTCCAAATGGCTCCCTGATACCCCTACTCAGCCACGTGTGGGTGTCCTCTTGATTAAGAAGGAGACGGGCTCTTGACCATGCCACTGTGCTCTTGGTCTGGTGTATCCTCCTCTTTCTGCTCCAACTTGAAGTTCTGTGAACAAGGTCATAGGTGAGGCCTGATCCCGCATTTGTCCAGTTACAGTTCTAAGGCATTGAGTGGTAGCAAAGGCAGGCAAAACTCATCTGCTGGATTATGCGTTTACATCTCTGAAGAAATCATCCACTTTTTCTATCGTACCTGAAACCGGGCCTGACTTACCTCAAGCTCCTGTAAAACCTCATCCATGAAGTCCTGGGAACTTTCCTTGTAAGCCACAGCTAATCGAATTGCATCATTGAAGAGCTGAAGGTGAGGCAGAAATGGCAGAAGTAGAGCAGTGGGCAGGATCTTGGACCCACCTTATAATCTTCACTGTAGCTTCTCATCACCCTGATCCCACAGTCAGCGGACTCTGGCTCACCAAATGTGGTCCTCTCTGCTGCACCCAGCCACCCACTGTCCTTGTTTTCCTCCTTTCTCTTCCCTCCTCCCTGGAACTCCAGGACCCATAAGCCACTTCGGCAGACCGCCTCTCGTTTGCCATTACCTTCACAACATTGGTACCATCGGCAGCTGAGACGAAGTACAGGGGCAGGGAAAACTTCTTGGCAAAACTGAAGTTCTTCTGAGTCATCTGTATGTCTGCTGCAGAAAGAAGCAGGGCATTGGCCCGTCCACCCAGGGGAAGGGGAGAGTTTGGAAGAAGGGTCAGTGGAGGCTCTGTGCTAGGAAGTAGGGAAGGGGCAGTCAGTTAACAGAGATCTGTGTCTTGGGAGGGCAGGTTTTGCTGCTGGCATCCCCACTGGGAAGGGAGTATCTTGGGAATGAAAAATGACTGAAGGCTACCCATCCTTGGAAAGAAGGAAATGTGTGAGGAGGCTGGGTCCCCAGGAATTACTGTCACCCAGGTGCAGGGGTGGCCCCACCATCAATTTTATTGGCCACCAGGATGCATGGGATCTCCGGCCTGAACTCCCGAAGTTCTGCATACCAGGTACCCAGGTTCTTATAGGTGATTTTCCTCTGGACATCAAATACCTACAGAGGGTAGAAGACAGTTTAGATGTGACAAAGTACTTTATCAGTTCCAGACAACACACACCCAAATAGGTGTATGTAAACTCAGACCAGCACCAGAAGAGGACCATAGAGAAACCAATGGGCACACACCACAGGTGAAGTCAGTCCTAGACAGAAAAGAGGTAAGCTCAAATACCAAATGCTAGAGCAGGACTGAAACTAAAATGGCTGATGTGTGTGTGTGTGTGTGTGTGTGTGTGTGTGTGTGTGTGTGTGTGT
>CABHPH010144628.1:0-15273 GCA_902168325.1 Peromyscus nudipes
GTGTAGTCCGTAACTGCAAGCTTCTGCCTAGGGTCCTGTAGGCCCTGCTGTCTCATTCATAGCTCCATGTTTCTTTCTGGGGTCTGTTGTATGGCAGTGCAAGATTCAACCTTGTTTGGGGAAGAATCTTTTTGGATAGATCTCAGATCCTTGGACTCTTATGTCATATCAGTAAAATGCTTGCCTTGCTTGCAAGCATGAGAACCTGAGTTTAATCCTCAGAACTCATGTGGAAAATCAAGCATAATGGTGTTTGTAGGATTCTTGTTGCTAACCAACCAGCCAGCCAGCCTTTGTGATTTCCAGGCCAGTGAGGAAGACCATGTCACCAATAGTAAGTAAATAAATAGACGGTGGCAAAGAACAACATTCAGGGTTGTCCTTTGGCCTCCGGATGTACAAATGTGTGTGCATGAACACACACAGCACTAGTAAAAGGCGTGGATGAAACAATCCAAACCAGTGATGGAGTCATTTATTGTCATGTCAAGTCCGGGTTATTATAGATAACTCTTGCTGTGTTTCTGTACACCTGGCAGGACAGAAGCTCTGTTGACACAAGTCACCACGGACACAAGTCATGTATTGCACTATGACATTGCTGTAGCTACAAGGTCACTGGGAAGTAAGGATTTTTCATTTCCTTTGTAATGGGACCACCATTGTGTATATGGTTTGTTGCTAACTGCATTGTATGACTTCAACTTTTTAGCTTGGGTAAAATCTCTTATTTTGTTCCTAATCCTAAACTGGTCTTTGTTCTAGTGCCCTGAATAATTTCTGCAGTGCTTTTGTTGGTACAGTTACAGAAACAGTTGCTGGTGGTCTGGGGTGTTGTCATGTCCCAGATGGTTGGTTTTCTGTCTTCCTCACTGCTTCTCCTTTCAGGCTCCATCAAATAGCTTTCAAGTGCACTCTGTAAGTGATTAGCATCCCTTTCTAGCCTTTGAATTGTGACTGCCAACAAAATTCTGCTAAGACTTTCGGTCTGCCTCTATTGGTGTGCTTTCTTTTTCTGTTTTAGAGGAGCTAAGTAGGGTTTATTTGGATAGATTTTCTTTCTTTTGCATACACCAAGAAGCATAATAGATTTCTTCAAGCTTGTCTCATAATGGTTAACTGGTGCAGAAGCCCCTTTCTACCTGTGTTTTTTTAAAAAAACAAAAAAAACCAAAACCTCACATGTTCTGAAAGGTGTCTTTTTGTGAAGGCTTAGTGTTTTGTGACTCTTAAGTTTGGTGTATTGGAAGGACTGGCATTTAGTAAGCATCCTGTTCTTGTTTTCATTCCCATTTATTATGTTACCAGACAAATCGTCTAGAGTGACAAGTGTCTGCCTATAAACCAGTGTCTCCTAGACAGTGTACATAGAGCCATCTGTAGGGCTTTTTTGGAAACATATTTATCTCTTAAGATTCTGGGTTAGGGCCTGAGAATGCATTTTACTCCTCAACTCCCAAGTGTTGCTGATGGTGCTAGTTTAGTATTTCATAGGGCTTTTATTTACATGCATCAGAACTCAAACTCAATTCTGGCTTTTTTTTTTTTTCCGCCCTCCATGGATGATTGTTTTAGGCTAGTCTTATTATGGAGCCCTTGCTGACTTGATATTCATAACATAGGCTAGGCTCAAACTCTCTGTATAGCCAGGGATGACCTTGAACTTCTGATTCTCCAGCCTTTACTTTTGACTGTTGTGATTACAGTGATGTGCCACCATACCACCATATGCTGTTCTCTGGGTTTTTTTGTTCTTCTTCTTCTTCTTCTTCTTGTTCTTTTTTAATCTAACTGTACATATTTGCATGTGGTGACCACTGTGTCTTCAAGCCTAAGAGGGACCCTTTGCAGGTTTCTGGAACCCACTTTCTGTATAGCTTCCTTCCTGTCTCCTTCCTGCTTTACAAATTGTAGCTACTTTCTACTCCTTACCTGCCAACTCTTTTCAAGTCAGTATGGTTTATCACCAAATATATATTTCTGTTTCAAGAATCACTTGCCTTTGTTTCTTGATGTCATTCGCTTCTGAAAAGCCTTTCCTGGGGCCAGTAGGGCTTAACCCGTAAAGTGCTTGTAGTCAAGCCTGAAGACCTGAGTTTGGTTCTCAGGACGCACAAGGTGCATGGAGAGACCCTACTCCCAAAAGTTATTCTCTAGCCTCCAAACCCCTACAGAATAAATGGAACTGTAATAAAAAGTATAAGTCTTTCATGTATTGGCTTTTATTGCTAGGAGTTTTAGGTGGTTGGTTGAGTCTCTTTTACTCTGTCTTCACCTAAATTTGAAATCCCAACAATTTTTTCTTTGGATGGAATGTCCTTATGTGCCAAGGGTACCCTTAAAAGTTTTGCTAGAATGGCAAGTTCAGTATTACAATGTTTATTTCTCACCTTCTGGCATTTACATACCAAGTACTGCAAGGTACAGACTACCTCTGATGTATTCCTATGTTCATTTTGTCCAGCAGTATACCATGTTTAATTAAATCTAGATGTCTTTGAACTGTGGTAAGATACAGTAGGAACATTAATCTAGCCCTATGGCAAAACCATAAGTTAACATCACCCCACATGAAAGCAGACTATTTCTTACAATCAGAATGGGGAAGACTGCACTAACCAGTTCAGTACCAGTTGATGATACCTAGCTCCAGCAACTGTATTATGTCTGAAACTGCAACTGTGGTGGGAGATAGAAATAGTCCACACAAATTGAAACAGTATGATAAAGACTATCACTCCCTGCTATGTAAGTGTGTCCTGGTGTCATCAGTTCCTTGCTTCACCCTCTACCCCCATCCCCACACCTTCTGAAGAAATTTTGTCTTTGGTTTACTACTTTGTTTCTGGGGGTTGGACAGTTTCAGAGGTTTACATTCAGCTTGCTTGTGCCACAGCTTACTACTGAGGTCATGGAGCCATTGTTGGGGTTATTCTAACTGCCAAGTATATAAACTCTAAATTTAAGAACAAAGAACAACTGCTACTAGGTGAGTCTGTGGGTTTGGTGGATCCACTGTGAGTTAGGCTGTTGCCAAGACTGTATTCTCTCCATTCAACAGATTTTGAGTAAGTTTGGTTCTTTTGCCTTAACAGAGCTTTGAACTGGGATCATTATCTTAGTTCCATTCAGTTGGTGGGTGGACAGGACTAAGATGACATCTCATATCTGGTACCTTGGTGCTATCCATGGACTTTTTAATAACATCGATAGGCTTCTTAATCTTACTGTACTTACATGTCTGAAGTAACCTTGCTCCTGTCCCACTCTACTGGTCAGAACAAATCATAGAACTAACCCAGATCAGTGGGAAAAAGACAGATTCCAGTTCTTGATGGAAGTTGGTAGTCTGTTGCAGGAGAGCATTTGGAATAAGAAATACCTTTGTAGCTTTATTGGACGTTTAATTTATTATATCCGCTATCTTCCAAATCTTTGTAGAACTTTCTTACTTGACATAGTTTTCTCTTTTAATCTGGTTACCCTTTTTATACACTTAAAAATCTTTTTCACTCCATAGTTAGTTGGAAATTGTGATCTTTGGGTTCAGGGTTATTGTTGCTTTTCTTAGTGCCCCCCCCCCATGTTGCCTTATTAAATTACTGGAAAGCAAGTTAGTTAATAAGTTGTCTTGGTTTCTTTTTCCTCTGCTTCTGATTTGTATTTGGCAGGTTACATATCACAGTGTGACAGTAGTTAGAAGCGATCTGTGCTGATAGACATTCCTTACAAGAGAGTAAGAGATACATGTTATATAGAGAATTTAAACTTGTCTGCTTTTTATTATCACCATAGCAAAACATGTCAAAACACGCCTTTCTGTTGTGGGATGTGGACTGTTGTGAAGTTCTCATTTTTGTATGCCAAGGCTCATAGTTAAGATTATATTTTATTATCCTGGTGTTTTTGTTTTATAACTAGTTATCAGAGGGCTGAAGAAAGATTGCCCACTGCTTTCAGAGTGAACAGTAGTGTTGTACATTGAGTATGTTTTTGCTTAGTAGGAAATTATAACACCGAGTCTCTTTAGAATCTTTAGAAAATCATGTTTGAAGGGGACTTTGAAAAACCATGAAGCTGGAGAGAGGTGGCTCAGTCAGTGGTTTAAGGCTGTCTACTGCTCTTGCATAGGAAGTTGAGTTGCATAGGAGTTGAGTTCCCAGAACCTACTGTGGGCAGCTCATAATCACCTATAACTCCATCTCCAGAGGAATCAGATTTCTCTGGATTCTGTAGGCACTTGCAATCACATGAACATTTTCCCTCACCCCCACCTTATACACATAATTAAAAATAAAATAAGTGTAAAACAAAAAAAAGGAAAAACAAGATCTTTCAGAGGTGTTAGATGGGATGCCTAAAGATGTGTAACCTACAAACATGGAAACTAATGTGAAGGGAACTGAAAACAGACTAAGTAGCCTGTGTGGTAATATTTCAAGTATTTAGTGTCCACAGATATGTGAATACTAAATAAGGTCATATCTGTTTAGAAATGAAAAATTAGTTAATATACTTGGATAAGTAGTGAGTTTTTTGCTTTTGTATTGTTTGAATAGATGCCATGCTCATGTAGAAAAAGGAGTTCCTGGAGGGAACGCCTTACTTTTTCTCTGTTTTGTTTTCGAGACAAGAGTTTCTTTGTGTAGTCCTGGCTGACCTGGAGCTTGATTTGTAGACCAGGCTGGCCTCAAACTCACAGAGATCCATCTTCTTCTGCCACCCAAGTGCTGGGATTAAAGGTGTGCACCACCATCGCCTGTAATTCAGAGACTCATGTGGCTCTTGTATAGTTAACAGAGCCCTGCCTTAAATGGTTGGATGCTTAAAGAGAGATTTTGGAGGGGGCGGTCATATTTTAGAATGTATATTTGAAAAGTAATCTAAAAACTTTTCTGTTCCACAGGACTTAAATACTATTTATTCTTACCTCCATGGAATGGAGATACTGTCAAACCTCAGGGAGCATCAGCTTAGGTAAGTGTAACTGGTTTACCAGTCAGTGCTGTATACTCATTTGTTCACCAGATGTTTTACAGTCATCCTGTTTTAGGCATTCAAAATACTTAGATCTCTAGTGTCCTAGAGTTTGAAAGCACAATAAAAACGATGTATCCTATGCAGAAAGGATAAGTACTGTGATTATGATACAACATGGTGATGTGAAGTCACTTGGTAGCTGCTTATATTTAGATGATTACTGAAGACCTCTCATAGGAAGTAGGTTTTAAGTAGAGGCCTTTGTGACAGGACAAGACAAGAAAGAGGACTTTGGTTTCTGGTGCAGAGTGAAAAGAGAGGTAGAATAAAGTAGTCTCAGGGGCCAGATGACTTAGGAATTTTTGTAGGGCTAGGCATAAAAATTTCTGTTTCTTATTCCAGTTTTTCTTAGTCATGATGTCTTAGTCATATAAGCTGCAGTTTTGTCTTCATAAGATGGGGTGATAGCTTTGTCTTTGTCACAGTGCTTTAAGGTTACATGAGAATAACTAAAACAAAGAACTATGCTTTCAGCATGTACCAAATAGTGGAACTGTCCTAGGTTTCTTTCTGTTGCTGTGATAAAGACCATAACCAGAGCAACTTGGGAAGGAAAGGGTTTATTTGACTTGCAGTTTCCCATCACAGTCCACAATTGAGGGAAGCCACAGCAGGAACTGAAGCAGAGGCCATGGAAGAACACTGCTTACTTGCTTGTTCCCCAAGGCTTGCTCAGTTTGCTTTTTTATACAATCCAGGGCCACCTGCCCACAGATAGTACTGACTTCAGTGATTTGGACCTTTCCACATCAATCATTAAATCAAGAAAATGCCTCATAGACTTGCATACAGTCCAATCTGACAGAGGCAAATCCTCAGATTCCCTCTTCCGATTATGTCTAGGTTTGTATCAAGTTGACATATACTAACCAGCGTAGAACTCAAAACTCCTATTTTCTTTTTGAGGATTCTCTTATTAGTTGTGCCAGATGCTTAAAATGAGCACAATAGGTTAGCCTGGCATGAGTTCCTGTAGCCAAGATCCATGTATTTTGTGAACCTCTGCTTTCTCTTTAAGATAGTCAGACCTTGCCAGGCCATGGTGGTGCACAACTTTAATCCCAACACTTGGGAAGCAGAAGCAGGCAGATCTCTGAGTTCAAGGCCAGCCTGGTCTGCATTGCAAGTTCCAGGACACAGAGAAACTTGTCTCAAAAAAACAAAAACAAAAAAAGTCAGAACTGTGTATCTGAGATCATGTGGTTATGTTTTCGACACTTTAGAGTGCTGTAAAGCATTTATTGTTGTGATTTTGTATATTTTCATTCAACCTTTCTTTCCATGACCCATGTAGCTAGCTGCTTTTCCTCAGTGGCCAATGTTCTGATGATGAACTAGGGTGTTACACCATCATTTATTTTTTATTGCATTCTGGTTTATTTTGTTTTGTTTTGTTTTTTTGAGACAGGGTTTCTCTGTGTAGTTTTGGTGCCTGTCCTGGATCTCGCTCTGTAGACCAGGCTGGCCTCGAACTCCCAGAGATCCGCCTGGCTCTGCCTCTCGAGTGCTGGGATTAAAGGCGTGTGCCACCACTGCCCGGCACATTCTGTTTTCTATATAATGTAACTCAGATGTTAGTATTTGTGAGTAAATCAGGAAGAAATTAAAACTAAAATTTAGAAGTCATATTAAAATGTATTTATTTTTAAAGATTCTGTAAAAATGCAACAAATCTATATACTTAGCAAATTTTTTTTTGTATATATGTATTGTTGCCAGTAACTGTTCTTCACAAGATGTGGGAATGAACCATTCAAATGTATGTTTTATCATAATAAATATTATTTAGTGTGGATTGGCAGGCTTTATAATGTATATAAGATCATTAAATCCATGCCACTTAATAGCTATTGCTTTTTTGGTTTTGTAGTTTTGTTTTACTTGGCTGGATTTGGGGATTTAAAATCTTAACATATTGCTTTGATGGGCCTCAAATTTGTGCCAATCTTCGTAAGCCTCTGCCTCAGTCCATCTTCTCTGCCTGGAGGACTATGGTTACAGCCATATGCCACTATGACTGGCTCACATTACTTCTCAAACTTCGAAAGGCAAAATACTTGATGATATTCCAAAATATTATCATCTATTGCTTTTATTAAAAATGTTACTAGTACATATATTTCCAAGCTTGGTAAAAATTTAGTTATATGTCTAATAATTTTCTAATGATACAACAGTTTTTGAAACAAAATATAAGATAAAACCTTAGCTTTTTACCCTTTTTATTAGGTTAATGTCTGCAAGAGCACGCTATGAGAGATACAGTGGCAATCAGATGCTTTTTTGGTAAGTATTTTTATGATTACCTCAGATTAATGACATGTTCAAATCTTGACTTTTCACAGTAAAATTCGTTTGGTAATCATAAACTGAAGTATAATACATAAAAAACATAGGAAATGGTCTAGTGCATCAAATGTTAGAAATATATACAATTGTAACCACAATTGCTAGAGACTGGCTTTCTAGAAAGCTCTACTCAGCACTGTTTTAGCACGGTAATTGTAATTGTGACTTCCTTACTGATAGAAACTGTGATCAGGTTGTTACATAGCAGATGTCAGGCCAGGATTCTTTAATGTCCATCTTTGTTCTCTTTTACTGCTGTAGAGTGTATGTTGGTTTATCTGTCTACTGTATGTTAGGGTTGCTGCCAGATATTTGCTGTTGAGAAAAATAAGCTCCCTGTGGGCATTTTGCTGACACCTTTTGTACCCTTACTTACCAATTCCATTTAAACATCTTCCAAGGAATAGAATTACTAGAGTTTTGCACATAGATGTTAGGAGTGTCACCCAACTTCCTACTGTAGTTGTGCCAGTGTTGGTGACCATGAGCTGTGTAGTAAGTCCCAGGAACCCAGTCTTTTTGGTTTGGTTTGGTTTGTGTTTTTGAGACAGCCTTTCTCTTTGTAGCTTTGGCTGTCCTCTGCCTCCCGATTGCTGGAACTAAAGGCATGCACCACCAAGCCCGGCCTGGGTACCCATCTTTAACAACCTGTGTAGCCTATTTTGTGTGCTTGCTTCAGCTTGAGATGTTCTGCTCATCACTTTGTTATCTCACCGTGATTCTGTTATACAATGTCCAGTTTACTGATGATGATGAATGGTTCTCATGTTTTCAAGTTGTTTGGCTAGCTTCTAATGAAATCTTAAGTTCTGGACCATTTTTCTATTGCAGGGCCTTATTTATATTGACTTGGAAATTTTGTCTGGATTTTTAATCAAAATTCTTGATAGATGTGCTTACTGCAAATACTTTTCCCACTATGATTTTGTCTTTTCCATTTTTTTTTTTTTTTTTTTTTTTTTTGGTTTTTTGAGACAGGGATTCTCTGAGGTTTTGGTGCCTGTCCTGGATCTTGCTCTGTAGACTAGGCTGGCCTCGAACTCCCAGAGATCCGCCTGGCTCTGCCTCCCGAGTGCTTGGGATTAAAGGCGTGTGCCACCAGCACCCGGCTTTTCCCATATCTTTTAAATAATATATACAGATGCTAAAGGGGTCAGATCTCCTGGAGCTGGATTTATAAGTGGTTGTGAGCTACCCAGCATAGATCCTCTGCAAGAGCAATATGTACTCTTAACCCCTGAGCTATCTCGGCAGCCATGATTAGTGCTTTTTATATCTACTTTTTAAAAATATTTACAAATACCTATCTCTGTTTCAAGACTGTAAAGATCATGTTCTGTTTTTCTTTAAAACCTTTAAAAGCCAGGCGGTGGTGGCGCACACCTTAAAATCCCAGCATGCAGGGAGGCAGAGGCAAGCGGATCTCTGTGAGTTTGAGGCCAGCCTGGGCTACACATAGAAACCCTGTCTTGAAAAACTGAAAAAAGAAAAAGAAAATAAATAACATAGCTATATTCATTATAGCAAACAGTTCTAAAACAAGAGTATAATTTTATACTAACATCTGATTGACATTAAGTAGATTTTTATTCAGTCTATTGTGTGTGTGTTAATGAAGGAAATCTGATTTGATATAGAGAAAAGGTTAGGAAATGAGTATTTTAGCAGCATTTTAAAATAATTTATGTATTTTTCTTTGGTGTATAATTTCAAAACTATTTAAGTTTCTTACAGATTAGTTACAACATAAGGATCTGAGACTTATCTTAATCCAGTGAATTCTGGATACTTTATTTAATTGAAAATGATTGTTTTGTTTTTGTTTGGTTTGGTTTTTACTTTGTTTGTAGGGGTTTGGGGTGGAGGGGGTGTAGAGACAGAGTCTCACTGTGTATCAGTGGCTAGCTTGGAACTCACTTTGTAGACCAGGCTGGCCTCAAATTCACAGCAATTGTCAGCCTCTGCCTCCTGAATGCTGGGATTAAAGTATGTTTTTTGTTGTTGGTGATATTTTATTTTTGAAACAGGATCTCTCTGTGTAGCCCTAATGGTCCTGGAACTCTCTGTATAGTACATGGCTGACCACTTGCCTCTATCTCCAAAGTACTGGGATTAAAGGTGTGTGCCACCACACTGGACTAAAGTACATATAATGAGTTATTTCCTCTTCATGTGATTTTTGTGGCATTTTTGTATCAGTCATTTGGAAAATATTAATAGTAATGAATTTTGTAATTTTCCCAATTTGACACATTTTTATACATATATATATATGTATATAAATGTCATTAGATCATGCTACTGCTAGTTTCCTCCAAAAAAATTTAGAACTGTTTCAAGCCTGGTAATGATACATATCCTCTAATATTGGAATCTTTGAAAGCTTTGGTTTTATAATTTACAAATTTATAATTATGTTTTTGTGATATCTGGCATCTGTTAATACTATTAATACCTAGCAGCTCTTAATACTGTTTTCACTTTCTGTACACTTGGAGAATCAACCCATCAGTTTCCATATACATAAAAACCTGTAGGACTGCTGTGGCTTTTGTGTTAGGATAGCATTTAATCAGAGAGAATTGACACCTTTAGAAATACCATCATTCAGCCTGCACATACGTATATTCTTCCATTTATTTGCTGGTCTTTTAATTCTTTGCTGTAGTGTTGTTTCACTTTGTTTTTAAAGGGAAGACTTTGCTGCATCTATACTTCTAGACTGGCAGGTTTTGTTGTTTGAAGTGTGTGTAGTCTTTTTCCCTTCTTAGATGTTGAGTTGGCATGTTCTGGACATTTATGTTAAAGAGTCAGTGTTACTGCTATTGTTTTGTGAGTGACATTGTTTTCTCATACAACTTCTGAAAAAATTTCCCCTCAGCAGTTATGTCTAGTGTCCTTAAATGTGATTTTTTTTTAAAGATTTCTTTAAGGATTTGTAGAACTTTATTTACAAATTTTATTTTTAAATACAAATTTGTATTTTTATTTTAAAACATCCTTAGCCAGTATTTTTTCCTGATTGGCTTCTTTATTGGTTTTTCTTTCCCACTTTCTTTCATTTTTGCCTCATCTTTATACCATTTTCCATCCTTTTTTTTCTCTGTTATTTTCTACTGACTGACTTTCTGGTTTATAAATTCTTGTTTTCTACTCTTTCTAGTCCTAAGTAAAGCTCCAGTGTTTGACTTCCTGGGATGTGTGTGTTTTGATTTTTCATAGATTTCAGTGCGTAGGTAAGTATTCTACCTTGTCTTTTTTCTTGAGCTTACTGAATATAATGGATTTGTTGTTGTTTTCTGTTGGTTTTCAATTTGGTTTTGTTTTCATCAGTCTTAGTAACTTTTGACTGATGCCAGATGCTGCATGAGAAGTGGAAGCCCTTGCCCCTCTGTCCCTGGTTTGCTTGGATGTGTGGTTTGTTCTCTTTGCTTTGTGGTGGGCAGAGTGCAGACCCCTTGATGCTGAGTTACAACGCTGAGTGCTCATGTAGGAATTATTGGAAGTTTTCTTTTGGTTGCCTCTGTTTTATAGGGATTTTGGGAAGCCTCAGATCACAACAAATAAAATGAGTAAAGAGAATTGAGAAAATTCTTGAAAAGGAGGGATATTGGTAATATAACATTGAATTTGCAGTAGGTACAGAAGAGAGGGAGAGAAGATGGTATTATGGGATAGATAGATAGATGATGAGCGTAAGATAACAAGACAGTTGCGAAGAAGAGAGATGGTGACATTGGAATCTTGAACTCTAGATTAATGAAGATATTGCAGTGAATATATTCCAGTGGTGGAAGCAAATATTCCAGTAAATGACTATGGAAACTCATTTCAAGTAGAAGATAAGATCTCCAGTAGTCAGGGCATAGTGGTTCACATGGAGAATCTCAGTAGTGAGAGGGTGAGGGTGGAAGATTGCCATGAATTTGAGAGCAGCCTGATCTACATAGGAAGTACCAGGTTGGACTTAACAGAGCGAGACCCTGTCTGAGAAAAGGGAGATTTTTAAATAAAAATCCTTAAAGAGATCAAGAAACTGAGAAGGATGAATATCAGTGTCAATATAAAACCTGATGATATCATTGTTAGAAAGGATTTGTATCAGCCAAGAATTCTACAAGAAATGGAAGGATTGACCTTTTGTGTCTGATTACATCAGAGGACACTGACTGGTGTGATCTGATGATCTAAAATGTAAAGCTGGGAATTTTTAATAAGGAAAGGAGAAGAATGGTTTGATGTCGATAGGAGGTATAACTGAGCCATCTCTGGACCTCCAGGCAAGAGAAATATGTGAGAGAAGCTGTCTACCATTTTAAGTGTCTGTAGAGGCGGCAGTGTCCTAGGAAATCCTGAGAGAACACATAGAGAAGGAAAGAGATCTTCAGATGTCTAATGAGTTCAGAAGACTTAAGTGTTTTTATCCTTGTTCTTGGTTGTTAAATGTATGGAAGATTTAGTGAGTATCTGCAGTATTTAAATTTTTGCTGTCATGTATAACATTTTGACAATTCCCAATAAATGAGTGTTAAATAGGAGAGTTCTAAAAATACTAGAGCATTTGGTAAAAGTTGTTGAATTGTATTAAACAATAACAACAAAAAAAAGAATATCCTTACTTTCTCTGTCTCTCTGTCTCTCTGTCTCTCTCTCTCTCTCTCTCTCTCTCTCTCTCTCTCTTTCTCTCTCACCCTCACATTCTCTGGTATGCTAGAAATGGAACCTTGGGCCTCAAACATGCTGGACAATTGCTCTATCACTGAGCTAAACTCCTTACTCCCTTAGTGGCTTCTAATTGGAATTACTTTTCAGTCAAACTCTACTGGACTTGAAGTTTAGGCTATGACATTATATGAAATTTTAAATTGTCTGCAGATGTAAGTACTTGTAAATAAATAGGCTTTGTCTATAATGGTAGTATTTTGTTTCCCACAAGTTGACTCTGAACACCTGATACTTTCAGTCTTCCTAAATCTTCTGGGAAGTCACATTGGTACATAAGAATATGTTTTCTAATTTTCAGTGGGATATTTCTAAAATAGGTTGTCTAAAAACTTACATTGATTGATAAATATTCTATGGGGACAGTATCCTTTGTTTTACCATCCCACATTCTTAACAACTGCTGACTTTGCCATACTTTTGATCAGCTCTTTCCAGTTGGGCCTAAAGTTAATGATGACAATGTTGGTCTTATTCTTCAGCCTTAACCCCATCTTCTAATGCTGAGTGTTTTCTGTCCTACCTTTCATAATAAGTATTTGTGTTTTCTTTATGATGTGCGTGCTGTACTTTGCTATCCAATATATACATCTACATGTATCTCCTATATGACTGTACTTTGCCGTGATTGTATGATTGCCCATAATACACAGATAAAAGGACAATTGGAAAATAGAGGAACAATAAGTAAAATGAACCCCTGAAACTGTGTTATGAAGAGGTAGAAATGACAAAATTGTGAGCTGCAGGATAGAATGCCTTTTTGTCCTTTGCAGTATAGTACTGTATTTTAGAGAAGAGCTAATTTTGATTTTCAGTATCATTAAACAGTGATTAGGCAATATTTTCATCAGCCTCTAAGTTGGGTTAATTTCTGAGAATTTCCTTAAAATATATTTAATGTGTTCTCGTGTTTTCTGTTTACTAGTGATGTGAAGTTTTTTTCTTCCCCCTTCTGTGTTTGTTGAGAATTAACTGCTTTTTCCCCATGTGAACATGCTCTATGTAAAATGTTAGGCAATATGCAGATTCCCCAATATTGTTACTTAATTTTTAATGATTTACAGCATTATCAGAAGTACTGCATGCTTCGTATTCAGACTGAATCTGCACATATGTACACATTTTTATTTGTTTACTCTTTTTCTTATATATTTAAACAGTTCAGAAACTATTGCCAGATGTTGGTATATCCTGCTTTCTGGATCTGTACTTGTAAAAGACTCTATGGTCCTTCCTCCTTGCAGGTAAGTTTCCACTGATACTGTGTGGTTTTGTTTTGTGACTGGGTCTTTCTTTTGTACCTTTGAACTTGTGCTCTAGCCTCAGCCACAGTGCTGGGATTTTTTGCATAGTCTGCTCCATCCAGCTAGGCAAAGTTAATATTAATAGTCTTTTGTTCCTTATAAAAGTATATTTTTCTGTTGTTACCATTAGACATTTTTGGCAGGCATTTAATACTTATACTTCTGATGATATAATTTTTCCCTTTCTATTTGAACCTTACTCAGTTATATAATTAGAACAAGTTGTAGTTTTCTGTAAGACAAAGATAATAGTAATCCTTAGTGAGTGTTGTCAAGAGGCATTAGCACGTTCTGCGCTCAAAGCTCTCAGAGGTCTGTAAGAGCGCATACTCTAGAGCCAGATGGCTGAAGTTCTTATTTCTACCTAATGATTCTTGGGCAGATTACTTGATCCCTCTAAGTTTACTCAGAAATGGATATAATAGTAGAAAGTGGTTTAATAGACTGGGTGTGTGAAATAGACTAGTTAGTCTAAATAAATCTCTCTTAGAACAGTTCCTGCCTAATTAAAGTAGTTATTAACAATCTTCATAATTACTTGTTTGGTTTATTTTATTATTATTTATTTATTATTTGGTTTATTTATTTATTTACTTATTTACTTATCTACTTATTTATTTATTTTTATTTATTTATTTGTTTGTTTGTTTGTTCATAAGACAGGGTTTCACTTGGTAGCCCTGGCTGGTCCTAGGCTCACAGAGATCCATCTGCCTCTGCTTTCTGAGTGCTGAGATTAAAGGCGTGTGCCACCACTGCTGGCTGGCTTTTTCTTTTTCTTTTTTGTTTTTTTTGTTTTTTTCGAGACAGGGTTTCTCTGTGCAGTTTTGGTGCCTGTCCTGGATCTCACTCTGTAGACCAGGCTGGCCTCAAACTCACAGAGATCCATCTGGCTCTGCCTCCCGAGTGCTGGGATTAAAGGTGTGCACCACCACCGCCCAGCACTTTGTTTTTTAAATATTTCTTTAAAATGTATTCTTTCACAGTTTTTTATAATTTGATTCTGTTCCTTTCCTACTAAACCCCTTCTTCTCAGCAAGTCTTCTCAGTGTGTGTATGCATCTGTGTATTAACTCATGCTGTGTTGTGGTGCACATGTGGGGAAATTGGAGGACAACTTGGAAGAGTTGGTTCTCTCCTTCTATCACATGGTTTCCAGTGATAGAACTCAGGTCCTCTACTTGGCCGCAAGTACTTTTATCCTCTGAATCATTTCATTGTTCCAAGAAAACTTTTAAAGTGGGACATGAGATTGCAGCTAATTAGTTTAGTAGTGTTAAATGTATTAATAGACATAAATACCAGGGCACAGGGTATCTCAGTTTATATGCCATTTTAAAAGTCATCTCTGGAATTCTCAAACTTTACATTGTGCTTTTTCATAAGGAGAATAAAACATGTTAACTTTTTACAAAAAAAAAAAATTGTTGATTCTTGGTTATTTAAACCTTTCTGCTATTCCCTTCCTTGTGTTTGTGAAACTCAAGATAATGGATTTGCATTGAGTCAGTTCTGAAACCACTGCTTGTGTTTGTTTTTAGGATTAGTATTTTCTTTTGAATATTTCTTCAGTCTTCCTGTAGTTTTTAAATAGTCAGAATTTAGTTGTAAAAACTGTTGTAGCCAATAATTGGCTATTAGTTTGTAATCTATGCAATGAAATTTGAATTTTAAAATAACTCATAGGAGTATGTGAGTTCCTCTGAAAATAAAATTATGTTAGACATAGCCACCAAAACACACAGCAAATATGATTAGTTATACTAGTTTATTTAATCTTTATATTAAAGAATATGAGTAGCAGATTTTGTGTGTGTGTGTGTGTGTGTGTGTGTGTGTGTGTGTGTGTGTGTGT
>CABHPH010144628.1:15283-75382 GCA_902168325.1 Peromyscus nudipes
TGTGTGTGTGTGTGTGTGTGTGTGTGTGTGTGTGTGTGTGTGTGTGTGTAGAAATTGTTAAAGGTTATTGGGCACGTTTTAAGACAATGTTTATAGTCCAACTGCATAAGTGCTGTAGAAGCTAGATAAAGAGACTGATGGGTGTCCTCTTTTTGCCCTCTTAATTATTGGAAAGAAAAGTACGTAAAATGAGAGTTGGTATAAAGTAAACAGCACATAAATTTTGGCTGTGTTGATATAGTTGTAGTTGGGTCTGATCATTGATATTGAAAGAATATGAGCTCTCCATAGTGTAAGACTAGGGGTGGTAGTATCCCTGTCCACAGAAATACAACCAGGTTTTCTACGGGACTGTTTAACTTAAAAAACTAACTGTTGAAGGGCTTTGATACTATTAAGGATAAAAAAGAATTCACCCAACCCCAGCTGAGGACGAGATCCCAAGTTAAAAACAAACTTGAGGCCTAGCTGTGGTGGCACCCGCCTTTAATCCCAGCACTCGGGAGGCAGAGCCGGGTGGATCTCCGTGAGTTCGAGGCCAGCCTGGTCTGCAGAGCGAGATCCAGGACAGGCACCAAAGCTACACAGAGAAACCCTGTCTCGAAAAACCAAAACAAACAAACCTGAAAGGTACTGGGAATACGTTATTAAATAAAGCACTGAAAATACTGGGGAAAACAAAAAGCATTGTTACACCTCTGCTGCCAAAAGGTAGGTTTCTTGATTGAAGATAATGCAACCTGCAGTGCCAAATGGGAAATGAACTTTCTAAGCTAATGAATGGTAATATTAGCAGAATCCAGAATGTGTCTGTTCCGTGAGGACAGACAACTGGTCTTCTTGATAGAAGAGATCCATTTTAAGTAATCTGGCTTCAGTAGTTGTCTTGTCCCCTTGAGGAATGCAACTGTATTTCGAACTCAGTATTGTTCCTACTTCTGAAAAGCTAAATACTCCTATGTAGCATTAGAATTTGAGTCCTACCACATCATCTCTCTCTCTGCTACCATAGTCAATGTTTATAGTCCAACTGCATAAGTGCTGTAGAAGCTAGTAAAGAGACTGATGGGTGTCCTCTTTTTGCCCTCTTAATTATTAAGAGTCTTCTCTGGGACTGAACAGAGTAAAGTGCTTTCTACCCAAGCATGAGGACCTGAGTTTGGATGCCTAGCAGACATAAAAGCCAGATGTCTAGATGTACATTCATAATCCCAGCATGATAGGCTGGTAGTAGTTTGGAATAGAGGGGGTGGAGAGAGACAGGATTATAGGACTTGCTAGCCAAAACAATGAGCCGTGGGTTCGCTGAGAGACACTGTTTGAGAAAATAAGGTGTAAAATGATAGAGCAAGACACCTACTGTTCACCTCTAGCCTGCATATACATACTATAGAATACAATAACAGCCTTCTCCACAGCAGATGTCCCTTCGTGGTCTACATGGACACAGATATCTTTAAGTTCTGTACCTGTTCTGAAAGGTGCTCATCTAGGCATCTCTTCCCAGACTTCCTTGTTACCAGGCTTCTAATTCTGTTCTTTGAAGTCCCTGACCATTCAAAATTAGTAACTGTCTATTAGATCAATAATTGTGACCATCTGTTTATGAGGTAAACAATCAAAGAAAAAAATCAATAAAGTTATATATAACAACCAGAATGCATTAGATGTGTTACTTCAAGTTTCATTTCCTAGAAATACCCCTTTTCAACTTTAGTAGGATCAGCATTCCTTGGAAGTATGGGTAAGAGCCACAAGAATTAATAGCAAGAGTAACAAGTGGCTTTCTACTTCTTTTAATAGATAGTTTAATTTAAAAAGAGTTAATTCAGGAACATGAAAGATAGCTCAGCAGTTAGGAACACTGGCTACCTTTCCAGCAACCCAGGTTTGATTCTCACCCACATAGCAGTTCATAACCATCTGTAACTCTAGTTCCAAGAGACCTGATACCCTCTTCTGACCTCTGAAGGTACTAGGCATACATATGACATACAGACATACATGCAAGCAAAACACACAGCACACAAAAAAGTAATTTTTTAATTAAGTAAAAGAGTTCATATAAATATGAATAGAGACAGGTTAGTCAGGATTCAAAATCCAAGTGTGATAGAAGAGCTTAAAACTTTGTATTGGCCTAGATGAACTAGATCAGTTGAGATGGAAGTTGGAAGTTCATTATTGTGTGATTCTTGGATCTTCTACTATTTACTATTGAGTAAAAAACACAGACTTAAAGAATAAATGATGTTCTTCAAAGTAGAAACAAAAGCAATTTAAGTTTAGGAAAGGACTTTATAAGTTTTAAAATACTAAGGAACATATTTAATGTCACTAAGTTCCATCTGAACACTTCTGAAATGTTGTCAAATTGCATGAAAAGTAATATGGGATTTTAAAATCTACTTTGTGCAAAGGTGTGACTGACATTACATCAAAGTGTGATTCTTTTGTTTGTCTAGTATAAGTGGTTACAAGGACTGAAATATTAACAGCTAGACACAGTAGAAATTTTATTTGAATAATAACATTAAAGTCTTAGAAATGGCTACCTTTTAGCTTCAAATCCCTTTTCCCCCTGAGTGTTTGTGGGTTTTTTGTTTGTTTGGTTTGCTTCTTAATATGTAGCCCAGACTGGTTTTGAACTCTTAATCCCTGGCTTAAGTTTCCCAAGTGCTGGAATTGCAGGTGGGTAGCACTGCACCAGACTCTGCTTCGGGTATATGTGTGTGTGGCAGTCAGAGCACTGCTTTTAGTGTCGTTCCTAGTGGGACCTCGGGCTTTTCCAGTAAGCTAGGATGGCTGGCTGACAGCAAGCAGGAGGGATCCCCTGTTCTCTGTGTCTCCCTGGCACTGGGGTTGTCAGTGTGGACCCCCACATTGAGTCTGGAGAGTGAACTCAGGTCCTCATACTTGTTTTTACAGACTGAGCTATTTCCCCAGCTTCAGATGTTTTTAAATAAACATTTAAAAATAGAAAGTAGCACTGAAGAAAGACCTATATGTCATTTCAAGGGGGTAGAATGGTAGGAGAGGTTAAAATATAATATACTATAAAAGAACAAAAGCAAAAGGAGTGAAAAAAGTAAATATGAAGGCTTGATATTAAAGGTCAGTCTCAGCTTAATAACAGTGAATGTAATGGGAGAGTTTTTCAGTAAAAAAAAAAATGCATCAAATGCAGAAAGACAGGAAACAGATTCCAAATGTTAAGGCTGATAAAATCTTTTTTTTTTTTTGGAGGAATTTAGATAACAAGTTAATATCTCACTAAGAAAACAGCATTCCCAAACTTGATTATTAAATTGAGCCCAGAATATAGAAAACAGGTTTAATGAATAGCTTAAGGTGAATTTCTTTCAGAATGTATGGACAGCTTGATATAGAAAAATTAATTGATTTAAATGATTAAGAGACTGTTCTGTTTAGGGTTTCTATTGCTATGAGGAGACACCATGACCATGGCAACTCTTATAAAGGAAAACATTTAATTGGATAGCTTACACTTCAGAGATTCAGTCCATTATCGTCATGGTGGAACATGGCAGCATACAGGCAGACATGGTGCTGGAGAAGGAGCTGGGATTCCTACATCTTGACCCATAGGCAGCAGGAAGTGGTCTGTCTCACTGGGTGTGGCAGGAGTGTCAAAACCCAACTCCACAGGGACAAACTTCTCCAACAAAACCACACCTACTCTAACAAGGCCACAACTCCTGTTAGTGCCACTCCCTTTGGAGGTCATTTTCTTTCAAACCACCACAGAGATCAAAGGAGAAAAATGCATAAATCACTGTAAAAATGCAGGAATCTTTTTTTTTTTTGAGAAATCATACTATCCTGTTAAGAATGTTTTAATATTTAAGTTGACCCCTTTACTTTAGTTGTTGAAATGTATTTATTTTATTCATTTTGGTTTTTTGTTTTGTTTTGTTTCGTTTTGTTTTTCAAGACAGGGTTTCTCTGTGTAGCTTTGCGCCTTTCCTGGAACTCACTCTGTAGCCCAGGCTGGCCTCAAACTCACAGAGATCTGCCTCGCTCTGCCTCAAGGCATGCACCACCACCACCGCCCGGCTTCATTTTGTTTTTGTGTGTGTGGTGTTTATACACATTTACATAGGTGTGTCCTAACAGCCAGAGCATTGATGTCAGATGTCTTTGTCATTTGCTCTCCCCCTTATATTTTGAGACAGCGTCTCTCAAAACCTGGTGTTCACCAACTGGCTGAGCTGGCTGGTCAGTGAGCTCCAGAGATCCGTGTCACCTCCTGCAGCATTGTGGTCGCAGATGTGTACCACTGCTCACTCACTGCTGGCTTTTGTGGCTTTTGGGAATTGAAAATTAGGCCCTCATGCTTGTGCGATACGCACATTGCTCCATTCCTCTCTCCCTGGCCCCATGTCTGAAAATTGTTTATTTATTTCTAAATAAATTTTACTTTCTTCTGTAGTTGAATTTACCTTTATTTTCATAGTAAAATCTAAAAGTGGATCAAGAAAGCAAGACTTCACTGGATTTGCTTTTAAAATAAAATTTAGTGAATTCAATTTATTTGTTGAATCAAACATTCCTTTGTTTATTCAACAGATAAGCATCAGTTGAGTAGCCTATCTATGTAAGACATCAGATATGAGGGTTAAACTTTGTTGTCAACTTGATGTGGGATTTAGAATCATCGTGGAAACAAACCTCTGGACATGTCTGAGATATTACTCATATTAAGTTAATCTACATGAGAAGATCCCCCACACACACCATGGGTGATGCTAGTCTATGGGCTGGGTGATAATAGTAAATACAGAAGAGAAAGCCAGCTGAACATAAGTATTCATTGCTCTGCTTCTTGACTTTGAACCCAGTGTGGCCATGCTTCACCTTCCTGCTGCCATATTTTTCCAGCAAGGATGGAATATAGTCCCTGAACTATATACCAGACTAAACCTGTCTTGAGTTTCTGTTGCTGTGATAAAACACAATGACCAAAAGCAACTTGGGAAGGAAAGGGTTCTTTCCAACTTACATTGCTTATCGTAGTCCATCATGGAAGTCAGGGCAGGAACTGAAAGCAGAGACCGTGGAGGAATGCTGCTTACTGGTTTGCTTCTCCTGACGTATAGCTTGCTTTCCATTACACACAAGGACCACCTGCCCAGGGTGGCACTGCACACAGTAGGCTGGCTGGACACTCATTGCTTATTAGTCAAGAAAATACCCCCCATAGACTTGCCTAAAGCAATGTGGTGGGGGCATTTTCTCAGTTGAGGTTCATCTTCCCACATAACCCTAATTCGCGTTCTTTATGGGGGGAGGGGCAGCCAGGACAAAACCCTTCCTGAAATGCTTCTAATTTGTGTTGTTTGGGCTTGGCGATGAGATTAATGCACACTGGCCTTTAGGGGGAAGGATTGAGACTGACTTTGAAATGTAACTTTTTCCTCCCCCAAGGATCCAGTTTGCCATTGAAAGAAAGCTTTGATATGGAATTGGACTCTACAATAAGCATGATTATTAAATGAAGGAGAGAAGCATTGTGGGCAGGGAGCATGTTGTTCTGTGGCCTGGACTCCATTAGGAAGCATTGTTTTATTTATTTGTTTGTTTTAAGACAGAGTCTAGCAAGGCAGCCAAGCTAGCATGGAACTTACCTGTATCCCCAGTGACCTGAACTTTGAATTCTCTTGCTTCTGCCTCTCAAGTTCCAGGATTACAGGTTTGCACTGCCATGCCTAATTGTAAAGAGTAGTTGAGAAACAGTCTCAGGTCATCTTTAAGTTTCCAATTTTCATCCAACTTAAATTCTTAAGAAAATTTCCTCTCATCTTCTTGATCAAGTAAGTTATCTATTGTTATCAGCCTAATATGTAATGTGTCAAGAATTTGAGGACAACATATCAAATGGAGCTTGGAAGCAGTTAGGTGGATAGGACCTGCTTTACCCGTTCCATACATGACTCCAGTATGCATTTATCTGGTATTGGACTACCTCCAGGAATGATGGACGTCCTCAAACAAAAGCTGTGTAAAAGAAAATTGAAAATCAAAGGAAGGTTCAAGTGGAGATTAGTGAATTGAAAAGATAGGATGTAATAATAGAAATCAGTTAAATTAAAAATTGTTAACATTCCAAAGAATTAACTAATAAACCTGAAGTTTGACCATGAAAAAGGAAATAACATTACTAAAATTGAGCGTGAACAAGATGATAGTAATTCAAAGGGAATTTTAGGAACTTTACATCAATAAATTGGGTAAATCTTGCAAGGACTTAAAATTCTCAAGATGGTCTCAAACAACTGAACAAAGAGAGGCCGAGGCTTGAAGGCTTTACTGCTGAATACTTTTAAACACAAAGATGAATTATATCCTATATAAATTCTTGGAAAATATAAGAATGTTTATTGCTGTGAGGCATTATAGCCACCACCAATGCTAGAGGAAAGCATCCCAAGTAAGAAAAATTCCACATTGTGGCACACACCTTTAGTCCCAGCAGTAGGGAGGCAGAGACAGTTATATCTGTGAATTTGAGGACAGCCTGATCTATACAGCAAATTCCAGGCCAGTTGGACTGACATAGTAATGCACACATGGACAGTGGAATCAATACATGCAGAAACTGCTAACAAAATAATAGTAAAATGAACTTAGGAATGCATTTAAAATATTGCATTACCAGGATAAGAACTTTCTAAATACAGGGTTAGTTATACATCCAAAACTCAATTAATAAAACATACTATGGTAAAATGACATGCAAAACTGCATGATAATTGAAGCACAGAAGACTATTGATAGAATCCAAAACAAAGTGAAAATTGTATACATGCAGGTAGCATTTTCCTAACCCTAATATAAATCATGTACAAAAAAATTTACGTTAAGGACTATTCTTTTTGCTTTTCTCTGACCATTTCTAATTAATTTTTGCTCCTTATGTTTTACTGAATCTCCCTTTTTTTAGTTTCATAATTTTTGTTTGTTTATTTATATGTGTCCATGTGCCACAGCACACATGGAGATTCGAGGACAGCTTGGAGGAGTTGTTTCTCTCCTTTCCACTGTGTGGGTCCTGGGACTAAAACTCGGGTTGCCAGAAATGGCAACAAGCATCTTTACTTGCTGAGCTATGTTGCTGGCTGTTCTGTATTAATTAGCTAGTTATTTAGCACTATTTACTTTTGAAAAATAAGATGTGTTTCCCTACCCCACTGAATATACTTTACTTTTGTACAAAAACAATTGGAGCATGTATAGTGTGGGCCTCTCTCTTCTTCTTGGCCTGTTTCCTTGAGTTGGTCCAGCGCTTAATCATCTGAAATACCGTTGTGTCGTGTGGTTGGTAATGTAGACACTCAAGATTTTCTTTCCACCTTTATTTCAGTTATAGTAAATAGGTTCTTGACATTTCTGTGTAAATCTTTGGATTGTTATGCCGGCCTTTGAAATCAACTTTCTGGGATTTTCTTTTACTGTAATTGCATTGAACCTGCACATCTTGGAGAGAATGGCTATTGTTTTATTAATTTAATGTCAGACGTTGCACATTTTATGTAATTGGATTCCATTTTTTGATTATATTGCTTCGGTTAGTAATAGGAATTGCTCTACCATATATTCTACCGTCTAAAACAGATTTGATTATTTTGAAGCTTTTAAATTTGTGGGATCAAATCCAGCACTTCTTCAGGACTGTAATGTCATTATTTAAAAAATACATTTCTAAGGATGATGCTAAATGTCCGTGTATTATGTGCTTTTTCGGGTGGCTCTTTTTTCTCACATAGCCACTGTATATGCTGTGAGTCACAGTATAGTACTCACTTCCAGACTCAAGTACCTTACCAGAGATCTCCAAAGTGCATAAACTGTATATGTCTTCCTTCTGTCCCTCCCTCCCTTCCTCCCCTCCCTCCCTCCCTCCTTCTATCTGTCTTCTCTGGTGCTCTAACTTGGCAAATTTGAAAACTTTGAAGCATTTTCCCCCTTAAAAATTCAACTGCTGTCTTTCAGTTCAGTAGCTGCTTCTCGTGTAATGTTGAGATTGCCTGTAGGAAGGATGGTAAGCTAAGCATTTCCTAGGGTCAGCTTTGCTGCTGCTTTCTCTCGGAGATGCCACCCCTCTCCTGCCTACCTTCTAGTGTCTAGAACTTGTTACACATATTTTTTATGCTTTTTCTTTTGTTTTTGTATATTCATTTAAGAGAGTATATACAGTTCCTATTATTCTGTGCTGCATGAAATTTCTTTAGACTTCAGCATTATGTATTAGGTAATGTAAGGCTCCATTTGGAAAATATAGAATTCTTCTCCTTAGAAATAAAGTGATTTTTTTTTTAATGTTCAAAGTAATGTCATTGGATTTTTGCAGGGGAAGGAGCAGGGTCTGACTGTGCAGCACTGACTGGCCTTAAACTCACAGAGGTCCACCTGCCTCTGTCCTCTGAGTGCTGGGCACTTTAATCATGTGGTCATGTGCCACCAGACCCTGCTGCTGTCACTGAGTTTTCCTTAGATTTTGTTGTCAAGTATTTGTAACAAATCTTATATGTTGCAAAATTGTTTAATTACAAATTCGAGCCTTCTCTTAAAAGTATTTGCTTCTTGTTACTGTACATTTAAGCCCTGGTTCCAGTTCATGGATAAAATTGTATAATTTTCCTTATAAATGACTATTTATTTTGAGTAACTTTCTTTTTTTTTAATTATTAGTATCTTTCCCCTCCCCATTTAGTTACTTACTGTAGAAGCAGTATTTTACGTTAGATATATATTTTTCATTTCATGTGTATGAGCATTTTGTCTACATGTATATACATGTGTGTGCTTGGTACCAGTGGAGGCCACAAGAGGGTGTCAAATCCCCTAGTACCAGAGTTACAGAAGGTTGTGACCCACCATGTGGGTGCTGGGAACCAAACCTAGCTTCTCTACAGGAGCAAAATGTGCTTTTAGCCAGTGAGCAGTCTCTCCAGCCCCATTACCTACATATTTTTACAGTTGATCATGGTACGGGTGTTTTAGAGTGTTCTCAAGTTTAAGTATACTCTGTACAATTAACCTTTGTGTCTCATGTGTTTGACAAAGTTCCTTTTGTTGTTTTCTAGGGTTTTTTTTAAGATACTTTATCTTTTTAAAGCTTAGTTTTTATTTCTAGTTTTGATTTGATTAGAAATCTTTCTCAGATGAAGCATATGGAGTACTTCTCTTAGTATAGTCTTGCTAAAGGTTTTTTTTGTTTTGTTTTTTTTTTTTAGAAATAGCTGGTGGCTAGCAACACTTTTTTAAAAAATAATAATTTTGTCTATCTGCATTTCCTTATTTGCTAAAAAATTTTTGTTTCCATGACTGTTGTCTAATGTAAAGTTATAAAACTCTCATGTGTTTTGTTTTGTTAGAAAATCTCAAGAAGATTAGAATTTCTTGGTTAATGTCTCAGAGTTTTTGTTTACTTTTTTCCCATTTTGAAATACATTATAACTTCTGCTAAAGAAATTGTTTTTCTGTTTTTGTAGTTTTGGTAAGCAGTTTGGAGGAAAAAGAGGATGTGATTGTCTTGTATTAGAACCTTCAGAAATGATTGTGGTAAGACGCTGAATTGTTTTTTTGCTATGCTTCAGTTTCATCCCTAAATGTGGTAGGCTTTAACTATCCAAGGCAGTTCCCTTTCCATGACCTATGGCAATGTTTAAGTAGCATCAAGTAGTACCATGTACCAGCTTTATGCATTCTTATCGCTAAAACTCCTTGATCCTTGAAATAATGTACAACATGGTAATAGAGGTAACATGTGCCAAATTTGGTAATTTCCTTTACCTGTTCCACCAGAAAATTAAAATAGAGGCTTTTGGGGTCTGTGTGTGTGTGTTCCTGCTGTGTGTGTGTGTACATGCTTGTGTGTCTGTGTGTGAGGATGTCCTTAAAGGACCATCTTTTTTTGCAGTGTTTTCTCCTTTGTCATTGATGTAGTCAGTAAACTTGGAATGGTTTGAGGGAAAGACCTGGAAAGGCACATACAAAATAGACCCAAGTAAGAATGGTTTGGATCTAATACTTGGGCCCCTTAGTAATTTAAGATGATCTTTCATTTAGGCTTGTGTTTAAAGAATTTTTTTTTTATTTTTCCATAAGAGGCCTGCTATAACTTTAGAAAATCTGGCTTTTTAAAAGATTTATTTATATTTATGTATATGATTATTTTTTCTGCATGTGTATAAGTGAACCACATGTGTGCAGCGTCCACAGAAGTAAGAAGAGGGTATTGGATGCCCTAGAACTGTAGGTACAGGTTGTTGTGAGCTACCATATGGTTCTGGGAACAAAACCCAGATGTGCTTAACCACTGAACCATCTCTTCACCTCCAAAATGACTTTAAAGGAAAAACACTCAACACAAGTCCTTTTTACCTTACTCTGAGAAGAACGATCTAGAAAATAACATTCACTAAATGAACTCTTGTTCTACCAGCATCTACTGTAGATGGCATGTCTTCTGATTGATGAGAAGTGTTGTAAAGTGAGGCTGATTTCTTGTTTGTTTTATTTCTGGTGGTGGTTTTGAGATGAGGTCTCACGATGTAGCTCTGGCTGGCTTCAGGTTTGTTATGTAGACCAGGCTGGCAGAGCTCCTGCTATTTCTTGCTTTCACGGTGCTGGGATTAAAGGCGTGCACCACACCCAGCTGAGTTTGACTCTTAATGAAGCATTTTTGTAAATGCTTGAAGATAAACCAGTTTGTCATTTCATGGTGCTGTTCAGATTGATGTCTAAGTTGTTCTCTCTTCCTCCAAGTGAATCACACATAATCAAATTTCATTAAACCTACTGTAACTTAAGCTCCTAGAAGAAAAGAAAAATATTTTAGTTTGTATCTCCCACATCTAGTATTCCACCCTTGGCTTCAGGAGAGTATGTTCTAAGTTCCTGAATAGATGCATAAAATAGCTCACAGCACCAAACCGTCTATATACTTCTTCTTTTACTGTATAGACATACCTTTGATGAAGATTAATTTACAAAGTAGATACAACAAGAGGGGATTAAAGATAGCTACTAATGAAATAGAGTAACTGTAACAATTCACTGTTGTAAAAGTGAGTGTGGTCACTTTCAAACTCTTACTCTGTAATCACTTTTGGTGACAGTAGCTAACTAGAACTCTAAAAGAACAATAACAGATAAAGGGGCTTTTATGTATTGCAAAGGGCTGTTTATGTAGTTAGTACATGTTCAGTCAATGTTCCTTGCATTCAGTTTTGTCTGAGGTATGGACTTTGTTTTATTTTTACTTTAAGCATTGGATATTTGGAATCCTCAGTAGGATGTGAAAATTTCTTCTTTAAAGATATTTATTAAAGGATATGATAAGAATACCATTCAGGCTGAATGAGAGTTTCTTAGTTTAGTATGTTTCCCATTTTTTATACGGGAAGTAATGGTGCTAGAATTGTAGTGTCTTAGTCAGTGTGCTTTAATTCTTATTGTACATAGAAGTTGTATAGCATATCTGTGTAAACAGAAATTAAAAAACCATTTTATGCTGCAGTCTCATATTAGCTGCTCTAAACCTAGAATTGTTACCCTTTTCTGTAACTGGGGTTTGGTAGGATTTTTTTGTTGTTTCAGAAAATGTTTAGGATCTAAACCAAGCTCTGGCTGCTGATTGTGCCTAGCTCCTCTAGGGTCCCTCGGTGAAATGCATCTCAACCTGTCTAACACATATGTACATATCTGTGTTCATTTCTCCATACAGATTTCTGCTTAAAGCTCATAGTTTATTCTGTCATTTTACCATGTCCTTTTACTAAGAGTTAGAATTTGTTGGCTTACATTATCATGTGTCTATTAGTTTACTCATAAAATTTTTGGAGCATTGGGATGTTATGTTCAACAGGTAAAAGTGCTTGCCACCAAGTCTGACAACTGCGTTCCCGAAGCTGTTCCCTGATCTCCACACTTGGTATGGCTGGTGTGCATGCATGAGTGTGTGCTAAATACTGTAAGAAAATGTTAATAAAAATTAAGAATTGTTTGCCTATAACATAACTAATTATAAGCCAAGCATGATAATTCATACTTATAATTCTAGCACTTGACCAGGTGGTGGCAGGATGATCATGAGTTCAAAACCATATAATGAATTGGAGGCAGCATGAGTTACTTAAGATCTTGTCTCAAAACAAAGAGAGGGCAAGGAGAAAAAGGGCTAGTGTGAGGAAACAGGTATTACTAGCCAGAATACTAACATACCAAGAGTGTGTGTGTGTGTGTGTGTGTGTGTGTGTGTGTGTGTGTGTGTAGAGTAGGGTTTTTTGGTGTTTGTTTTTGTTTTTTGGTTTGGTTTTTGTTTGGTTGGTTGATTTTTTTTGCGGGGGGTTGATTTTTGGTTTTTCGAAATAGAGTTTCTCTGTGTAACAGCCTTGGCTGTCCTTGAACTCGCTCTGTAGACCATGCTGTTCTCAAATTCACAGAGATCCACCTGCCTCTGCCTCCTGAGTGCGGGGATTAAAGGCATGTGCCACCACTGCCTGCCACAAATATATATTTTATAATGAGGAAAATTATTGGCTAGAATTTTAATGTATACATATATTACATGTACATTTTTAAAATGCCAATGGATTTTTTCCATATCTCTTTATCCATCTTCCTCTTAAGAAACAAGATACTTATTACCAGAACAAGGTAAAAGAAGCGTTTAAGAGAATTTAAAATAACCCAGGAGCCAGATCAAAAACACTCCCATTGGTCAAACCTAGGATATTTGGGAATCCAAATAAAAATTTATAGTTATAATGATACCTTCATATATCATACAGAATACTAGGGACATGTCTGTCCCTAGAAACTATTTATGAAGGGAACATTCCTTAATTTCTGATGCTAAAATATGGCAGATTTTTACCAGCATAGCGTATATGCATATATATATTTATTACAGTAGGGAAATTGAATTGATAGGGAAAAATTAAGATTAGTGCCTATTATTGATTTAAATATTAAGGCAACTCCACATAGTTAAAAGGGAGGTTTATTTTGTGGGGTAACTTACAAGTGAAGGGATAGGTAACAGGGTCTGGGAAAGGTGTAGCGCAGTCCAGCGGTGTTCTCTGGAGAACTCTGCTCGGTCTACCTCCAGGATCCAGGAACCAATAGAGCCAGCCCATCCGGATCTTGGGTCTTCAGGGGTCCTCTCTCAGCTCAGCTTTGTAGGCGTGACAGTTACCGAAGCCTCAATGGGATGGCACTTCCAGGTCAAAGCTGGAACAGCTACCTACTACATCTTCTTTTGTCTAAATAAGAAGGTTCTAACCTATTACAAGACTATATACAGTAGAAATGATTATCAGTAGGCAGGACAAAGAGGGAGGAGAATTCTGGAAAGTGGAGGGCTGAGGAAAGAGACACTGCCAGCCGCAGAGATGAGGAGCAGAATGTAAAGTGCCGGTAAGCCACTCTTATTAAAGAGTACACATTTCAGAGAAATAAATATAAGAAATACACGTAATAGCTTAAGGTTGAAGTCCAAATATTAGCCATAACAGTGAGGCTTCATCTGTCTCTTAGTACCATGTGTTTCAGTAAATAAAGTGATAAATACACAGCAAGTACATATGTTATATGCCCCATAAGTAAGTGTAATTGCTGTGTGAATTTTAAAATTAATGGAAAAAGATGAATTTTGTGAAGAAATTAAGACTGAGCAGTTGTAGCCACATTGCCTTTCTTGAGCATCCATAGGCTTCTCCACACAAAAAGTGGCAATTAGAGATTCCAAATTGTATCTCCTCTTCCCTCTGCCTGATTACAAATTATTTGAAATACTGTCAATGGAACTCTCATTTAGTAAGATTGTAGCTGGTGAGTTTCTCTCTGGGTCCCGTCAAGCCCCGTAGTCCTGCAGCCCACTTATAAAATAATCATTCAGACCCTTATATTACTTATAAACTGTATGGCCGTGGCAGGCTTCTTGCTATCTGTTCTTATATCTTAAATTAACCCATTTCTATAAATCTATACTTTGCCACGTGGCTCGTGGCTTACCCCAGTATCTTACATCATGCTTCTCCTCAGCCTTCCACACCCAGAATTCTCCTCCCTCTTTGTCCCGCCTATACTTCTTGCCTGACTACTGGCCAATCAGCGTTTTATTTATCAATCAATCATCCACAGCATAAGATGTTTTTGGTTTTTAGCTACTTGATTCAGTGTTGTGAGGAACCTTAATCAAACACAATGGCTAGCAGTACTGTCTTCATAACAGATCTCTACTCTGTGAACTCCTGTGTGTTCATTGGGAATCTTAACACATACAGCCATGAATTGTAATGAGGAGGAGAGTTCTATTGAAATATGGCAAAAATTGTGGATTGCTCTATTTGTAGGGGATTTGCCTTCATTCTGTGTTTGTTAAAGAGAGAAATGACAGACTGCAGTAGCAGGAAAGAGTAACTTAATGATCACTGACCAGCTCTGACTACAGAGTCAGAAGTGAGCCTGTGAAAAACAGTATGGAAGACTGCTTCAGAAATAGGCCCCTCCTTGTTCAACCTGACTGTGCCTTTGCATGGGATCATTGTGTCAGGGTGTGGGTTACACGTGGCAGCATACTGCTTTTTCCTCCTCCTCTTGCTCAAGTTGTAATACTCTATATTGCCATTGAGTGTCAGGGAACAGCTTTTGAGGGGCAAAATGCCTTAAGCCCTGACAGTAGTCAGCATTTGCTTCAAGTCTGGAAAGTGGACAGATAAAACAAAAAGTATATTCTCTACTAGAAAGCCTAGAAATTTTGAAAAGAACAAGCAGAGGAGATGAAGGTGAGGAGGCAGAAAAGAAGCAGAAAGCCATTCTGTTGTCAAGATGGACTTGAGAGCACAGATGACTCTGCTGAGGAGGGATCATGCTAGATCACAATACAGGTGGCATGTGACCAGCTAAAGTTGATCAGCATAGTGGAAGAGCTGAGAGGTGGGGTTGAGAAGTCTTCCCTCGTTACTTCTTTACCTAGGCATTTACGTAAGATCAGAATTATAAACCCCATAAATAAAATTGATACAGAACTGAGGTTATTTTAAATAAATAGTATTTTCCCACTAATTAGATATGTGCCTCTGGGAATTAATAGCTTATAGCATATATAGAACAGATATATGTATAAGACTGTAATTTCTAATAGTGTTAAGAATTTTGTCAAATACTGAGATTTATCAGAAGTTTTTGAAATATTTCTTACAGTGATTTATACCTTTTCCTTCTTTGATCTTTTAATACAAGTCACTCACCTAAATTTTCCTAAACTTTAAACTTCCCTTATGTTCTAAAAGAAAGTTCAACATAAGCTATTGTTTAAACATGTTTTCCACAGTTTGAACCTGTTATAGTTAATGCTATTCATCAGCCTATGAGGTTTAGAAGAAAGAAACTTCTGGTTATTTCTTTGAGGAATTTTCTAGATTAAGTTAATTGAGGTGGGAAGGCAAATCTTAAATATGGGCAGCACCAACCCATGTCCTCAGGTCCAGGACTGACTAAAAGGAGAAAGGGGCTGAGCAGCAGCAGCCGTCGTCTTCCTGGCTGTGGATGCGGTGTGGCAGCTCCTCATTCTCCTGCCCTCCTCCTTTCCTTCCCTTGATGAGTGTACTATGTGCTCCAGTGTGAGCCAAAATAAGGCTGCCTGCCTTAGGCTGGCCTTTGCCCGTAGGTTGTAGGAACAAGGTGGGTAGTTAATAAAGAATCAAATTTGAAATCAAGTTTAGAGTTCTGTTTTCTTAGTGAGACATCAGCCTGTAATTTTAATTTCTTCTACATTCAAGATTTTATGAATCTTAATCTGTTTTCTTATTTCTGTATTTAGTTTGAGGTTTATTTTTTACTTGGAAAAATGTCCGTTTGTATTTGTTGTTATACTGATAGGCTCGGATGTGCCTTTAATGGTAATCGTGTTTTCCCATTGGTTTTGTTTTTCTTCCCTCTCAGTGCTTCTGTTCTTTAGTAAATTATCTTTTTCATATCCTTCCTCCCATCCTGCTCCCTTAGAAATGCCATTTGGGCTTTTCTTTTGATGCTATTTCCCTGTAAGTTTAATTCCTGTTTAAAATTACCAGAGCTGAGCCTGACATGGAGATGCACACCTCTAATCCCAGCACTCAGGAGACCCAAGGAAGAATATCAAGAGTTCAAAACCACTTCAGGCTATTTAATGAGATCTTGCCTCCATAAACAGAAAAGTCTGAACTAAGTAGGCACATGTACTTCGATATTAGAATCCAAGCAAAGAAAGAAGACTAGAGAAGAGGCCAAAGAAATACAACCAAAAGGGCACACCCTCATGACCCACTTCCTCCAACTAGACCCTACTTCCTTTCTAAGTCCTTCCACCTCCCAGTAATGTTGCCGTATTCTCAGGCAGCAGTGGATTAATCTGTCATCGTCTGCGGAAATACTCACCTTTTTTTTAGTCCCCTGTGTGATTCCTTTTGTTGTTGTTGTTGTTGTTTTTGTTTTTGTTTTTTTGAAACAGGGTTTCTCTGTGTAACCACCCTGGCTGTCCTGGAACTCGCTTTATAGACCAGGCTGGCCTCAAACTCACAGAGATCCACCTGTCTCTGCCTCCTGAGTACTTGGATTAAAGGCGTGCGCCACCACCGCCACCACCACCACCACCACCACCACCACCACCACCACCACTACTACCACCACCTGGCACCCTGTGTGAGTATTAATCTATTCAGATTGACAGTCAGACAGTCATAGGTGTAGTAGACCAACAACATGTTAGGAGGGAAGGAATAGGCTTTTAGGCAGGATTTTACGTGTAACTACCTAGAAGAATGGCTTTGAAGATCTGTCTTTCATGGTTGCTAGCATGTGACAGTAAAATGGGAAGGATAATACATAGTAAGGAAGTCATCTTAGTAAAGTTACTTAGTAGAAGAGTATAAATTATTTAAAAACATGAGTACTCGCACTAACATGGCTGCTCCTCAATTTGAAATCTCATAGCTGACACAGAACAGAAATGTCAGATACCATCTCTGAAGAAAATCCTCAGGAGATTGTCCATGCCTCTAGAGCTTCTGTGTGAGGTGACTTACTGAGGAGTGTAGAGGGCGAGGGGTCAAGGCCAGATACAGATAACAGAACAAGAACCTGTCTTGAAAAAAATTAAATAGTTTAGGGGAGACGGAGGTATACATGGCTTTGAATATTAGGGGTAAGAATTTAAATTTATCTCGGCTACGGAGGTGACTCTGGTAAAGAGCAGTAGCTGCTCTTTAGAGGACCCAAGTTCAATGCCCAGCATCCACATGGCAGCTCACAACAATCTATAACTCCAGTTCCAGGGCCTCCAGTGCTCTCTTCTCTGCGTATGTGTAGTACACAGACATTCATTCAGGCAAAACATCCATACACATAAAATGAATTTTTTTAATTTGAATTGGTAGGGTAAACATTAGCAGTCCATTATCAAATTAGGAGACTTAACACAATGATTTATCTTGATAGTTTATCTGACTACAGTACAAGATTGGAGAACTTGTATAAAGCAGCAAGATCACTATTGATGTATTCTAAGGCTGAAGTGATTAAAGTCAAACACGGGATGGTAATGACAGTGTTGGAAGAAAGGATGTTGGGAGAGAACATGTTCAGACAGAACTGACTTCCTGAGAAATAGCTCTGAACTTTGGAAGATGAGCATGGGAGCTGGAAATTGATTGTTGGCTGAACTGCTTAATTCAGTGCCTAGAACATATTTTGTGCTAGCAGAGCGAGATGACATTAGCAGGAAAAGTAATAGAAAAAAACTGAAATAATTTCTGGAGTATTAGGTTAGTATAAAGTATAATTTAGAACTTACCAGTGTACATTTGTAGGAAGATTTAAGTTTGGGGGCCTGAAGAGAATGCTATTGAAGAGGACTCTGGTTCAGTTCCCAGCACCCACATAGAGCAGCTCATAGCCACCCCTAACTCCAGCTCCAGGGAATTCATTATCCTCTTCTGGCCTCCTTCGGCATCTTCACATATGTGGTATTGACTCACACAGACATACACACACATGCACATAAGTGAAAACTAAATCTTTTTAAAATATTGTGGGTTTTTACAGTAATAATATACTCTGTGATTGGATAGCAGTCTTGTGTCAACATTACAGGTTTTGCAAATAGATAGTCCTGCCAGCTCAACTTTAGTAAGGGTCACTCTGTGAGCTGGAAAGGTAACAGTCCTTGGGGGTTTCATTTTGTTTTTCTCTAGAGATGGTAATACTTGGAAGTAGTGTTGTAGAGTGACACACATATGTGCATGTCCATTGGAAGCCATCTCCATAACTGTTAGTTTCTCTGTCGGTTTTTAGTTCCATCCTTACTCTGTTGTCACACATTAAAATACCAAAGTATTTCTATCGAAGAATAAGAAGTTTTGTTTTGCTTTTCACTAGTTCACTAAAATGATAGCTGTGATTGTTTGCTAAGTAAAATAAGTGCATAATCAGGCAGTTTGTAATTAGACTAACATTCAAGTTATAATTATTAAATGTGTAGGTGTAGTTAGCAGCCTTCGTTTCTGGGTAAGAGCCTTTACTTAGCGGATATATGTTTATGTGCGCAAGACAGACAGTTTCCTGGAAGGAAACTGTGGTCTCTGGTTCTTTATAAAAACATGGTCTTTAATCTTTTTCAGCTCAGAACATTGCCTGTGCAGACTGTTTCTTCAGGCACTTTCTTGGCAGAAGTAAATGAAGCTTCCTTATGAGCCTGTTAAGACTTCATAGACTGTCAGTAAGATGGAAAAACTGGTTATTTAATCAGGAATGTGAACATGTATTTCAGGTAGAGAATTCCAAAGATAACGAAGATAGTATTTTACAAAGAGAAATTCCTGCCAGACAGTCTCGACGAAGGTTTCGGAAAATTAACTATAAAGGAGAGCGCCAAACTATAACTGATGGAGTGGATGTTAATAACTACCTTTCGGTGAGTATATTTCAGACTAATTCATGGATCCTTGATTTTCATTAAATATATTTAATTTTTGGTCTCTTGTGAAAGTTAAGGTAAGATAAACATACAATTTTTAAAAACATTTCTGCTTGGCTGTTGGATTGATTAGAAGTCTTCTTGTCTGGGGAATTTTGCTCTAGCTTTGTTTTACTTTAAATAACTAACCAAAGGAAGTATTTGCTATAGCTTCTTGGCTATACTTGTGAATTTTCTTATCTTTCTAGTGTCTGAATAGGCTGTAGATTGAGTCTGAGAACTCAGGCTGTAGACTAATGTTATGGAAGACATACAAAAGAAAGAAAACAGTGGCAGTTTTTCCCTTGGCCTGCAGGACTGTTAGTCACACATAAACCAGACGCTAGTGTAGAAATATGTGTTAAAGTTACATCTTCACGTACAGATACTTGAAAAGAAGCAAATGAAGCATTGAGCTTTGTGAAAACCAGAGAAAGGAAGCTGCTACTTTAGAAGTCTTTTAACTCTGTTGCTGCAGATAACATCTTTTTAGACTGAGAAGTGGTTAAATTGAGAATTAAAAATAATTTGGGGAAGAATAGGTTCATGTGGATTTTTAAGGGTAGATTCCATAATTATGTCTTCCAAGGAGTCAGCATCGCAGAGTTTCAGAACTGTTAAGTTGTCCTGCCACTTTCCCCCTTTGGTCTGTGTTTAAATGACAATATTAGAGTGCTGGAATAGTTGGTTGCAGAAAAATTGACAAGAGTCTGTTCTTTTGGTTGTTAGGACAGAAGTGGTCTCATTCTGTGGCAGGGTAGAGGAGGATAGTCAGGGAAGTGGTTTACTAGAATATGAATGGGATTGAAGTCACTTTTAAAGATTCTGTCACATTTGCCTAATTTCATTAATTCACTATGTTCTGTTTCTGAAAATAAACAATACTGGTCCCAAAATTTACAACTAATACCTCAGCCATACAAAGTAACAGTTTATTTTTAAATAGTTGATTTTCCTGATACTAATTAAATTTTCTTTTTTTGCCTTATACAATGTGTGTATTATAAATTTTTTAAACTTAAAAGTATATTTTGTGAATTTTAAAAACTTATTATATAATCTGAAACATCTTTGAATACTGTTGGATTTTCTTTTGTATTTTGAATGAGTGCATAGTGCTGCCTTATAATAATTTGTCATAATTGATTAACTTGGATCTCAGTATTTGGTCATGTGTACTTTTTATAGACTATATTAATGGTATTCCGTGTCCTGTTATCACTTGAGTACATTGCACACCCATCAAGTCCAACCTTTATATATCTCCATCAATACTCTTCCTAACCTCTTGTTAATTGCCATTTTGTGTTCATATTGACTGTGTGTGTTCATATTTCTGCACGAGTATGAGGGTGCATTCACCTGTGGGTATCCCTATGGAGGTTAGAAGCCAACTTTAAGTATTACCTTCTGTTGCTTTACACTTTAATTTTTGAAACAAGAGTATCTCAATGAACCTAGAATTCACCATTTCGGTTAGACTGGCTAGCCAATGAAACCCTGAAATCTCAGTTTCTGTATGTATGTGTCTGTACCATTACCTTTATATAGTGGTTTGGGTAATCCAACTTGGATCTTATGTGTACTCTGCCTGTTGAACTCTCCCTGCTGCCCCAAATTGGCTTTTTCTTAGCTTCTCCATAATTGAGAGAATACTTTCTGTATCTGCTTTGTCCACTTAAGGTAATTCAGTTCCATCCATCTTGCTTCAATGGACAAGATTTAGCCTTCTTTATGACTGGATAATGCTGAATTTTGTGCATATACTATATTTTGTCTTCATTCATTCGTTGGTGGGTACCCTCATAATGTCCCACTAAACATGTTAAAATGCAATGATTCATGTATCCCAAGGAATAGGGTCGCTCACTTATACAGATCTGTTTTTAGATTCTTTCATTTTCTTTTGTTTTAGACAGGATGTTGCTATGTAGCCAGGGCTGGCTTTGAATTGTGATACACACAAGTACTGAGATAAAAGGACACCAGCACACCCAACTGTTCTCAGCTCTTTGAGGCTCTTCCATACTGTCTTTCATAATGGTTCTTCTAATTACAACTCACCTATAGAGTGTGAGAGTGTAATTTCCCTGTCAGCCTTTTGTGTTTTTTAGTTTGTCTGTCTTTTTGACAGTTGATTTCCTAGATGGCTATGATGATATCTCATCACAATTTTGATTTATTGAGTAATTATTTTAAGATTACGTTTATTGATCATATATTTCTACCTTTGGAATGTGTTCTGATCATTTGCCTCTGGGGGAAAGGGTGTTCAAGACAGAGTTTTCTCTGTGTAAAACAGTCCTGGCTGTCATGGAACTCCCTTTGGAGACCAGGCTGGCCTCAAATTCACAGAGATCCACCTGCCTCTGCCTCCTGAGTACTGGGATTAAAGACATGCACCACCCACACACCCCAGGCCATTTGCCAGTTTTTTTCCAATGGGACTACATGAGGCTTTTCTTACTGTTTCTGAGTTTCTAATATATTATAGATAGTAATCTTATGTCGGGTGAATAGTTGGAATTTTTCGTATTGTCTTCACTTTATTTTCTTTATTGTATAGAAGCTTTTAGTTTGTTATTTCTGTTCCTGTTGTTGGCATTTTATTGCTTGGCTTTTATTCAGACACTGCCTATATTCAGCATTGAAGTGTGTCCTCTGAAATTTTTCTAGTAGTTATGGAGATTCAGGTCTCTGGTCTCTTGTGCAAGGTTAGAGATATGCATATCTGTTTTCCTGGCAATGTTAATTCAAGGGCTGTCCTTTCTCAAGTGGTTTCAGCATCTTGTTGGGAATCTATTGACTATAGATGTGTGGATTTTTTTCAGAGTCATTGTCTCTTCTGTTGATCTACGTATCTGTTCTTATGCTAATACCAACATTTTCAGTTTACTGTTGTTTAGTGCTGTTTGAACTCAGGTACTGTGGTGCCTACAATTTTGTTCCTGTTTTCCATATTCTTTTTGGCTGTTTGAGGTCTTCTGTGCTTCCATGACATTTTTCCCCCTTGTTTTGTTTCAAAGGGATTGCAAACCTACAAGTTGATTTGGATAGTATGGGTATTAACAATATTTGTATATGTGCAACACATAAGTACATGTTCCCATAGAAGCTGGATAGGTGGTGTTGGATGCCCTGGACTGGATTACAAGAGATTGTGAGCTGCCCATGTGAGTCCTGAGAACTGCACTCCAGTGCTCTACAGCAACAGTACACTCTCAACCAGTGAGCCACCTCTCCAACCCCCAAACATTAGCAATATTAATTCTCAGTATATGAACATAAAAAAATTTCACTTGAGAAGTCTGTGGCTTCCTTTGTTAAATTTATTCTTTGTTTTGTTTTTGTGATTTTTTTTTTAATGGGTGGAGTTGAAACATTCCGTTTGCTTTATAGCTCTTAAGAATTGTGCTGCTTTCGTTGTATCTTTTTCAGATATATATATTTTAAAAACAGTCCTGAGTCCTGATGTGGTGGCACACACCTTTAATTCTATCACTCAAAAGGCAGGGAAAGACAGATTTCTGTGCATTCAAGGCCAACCTTGTCTATATAGCAAGTTTCTGGCCTGCTAGGGATCCTCTGTGAGACACTGTACTAATTTTTGTAAATGAGTACGTGTAGGTGCTTGTGTACAGGAGGCCAAAGAACCACCTCAGGTGTCATTCCTTTGGCACCATCCGCCTTATAGTTGTTTTGTTTTATTTTCTTTGATTTTTTTCCCCCATGAAAGCTTTTCTCACTAACTGGCCAAGGCTTCTTGCTGCCTCCCCACCACTACATTATAAGCATCCACACAATTTCTAGCATTTTAATTTTTTTTATCATGAATACTAGGGAATAAACTCAGGCTCTGATGTATACAAGGCAAGCACTTTACCAAGTTAACTCTGTCCAACACCTGCATGATGACTTTTTTAAATATTGCAAATTTTACCCAATTTATTTTTTAATTCTAATAATCTTTTGCTGGAGTTTTTAGACTTTTCTTTGTAGAGAATCATCATCTATAAGCAAGTTAATGCCTTTCTCTCTTCCCTATTAGTAATACTTGTATTATTACCTTTTAATTTCCTTGATTAAAATTTCCAGAAATCCTATATTGAATAAGTAGTAGAAGTGAACATCATCAAACATAGAGGAAACACTTCCAGCATTGCCCCTCTCGGCATAATGTTGGTGTGGTCCTATCTTTATTGTGTTGATAGATGAGCTTTCTCCATAATTGAGTGGGCTTTTATCGGGAAGCAGTGTTGAATTTTATCAGATTTACAGAGAAGGATGTTTATACTTTGTTCTGATGTGATGTATTTTGTTTGTTTTCTTATTTGTGTGTGCATGCACTTTATATGTTTGCAAGTACATATGTGGAGACCAGAGGACAAACTCAGATGCTGTTCCTCAGGCACTGTTAACTTTTTTTTGGAGACAGGTTTGAAACTCAGCAAGTAGGCCTCAGAGATTGTCCTGTCTCCACCTTCCCAGTGCTGGGATTATGAGTGTTTGCTACTGTGAGTCTCACTTTGTATACCAGGCTGATTTCAAACTCACAGAGATCACAGTACTGGAATTAAAGATGTGCACCACCAGACCTGGTTTGCTAAGATCACAGTACTGGAATTAAAGATGTGCACCACCAGACCTGGTTTGCTAATTCCTTCCCTCACTCCCTTTTATTAATGAGTTTTCGATATTGAACTTAAGTTCTTCCCACTGAGCTACTTCCCTGGCCCCTGTTTACTTAGTTTGTGAGGTAGTTTCACTATTCTGCTCCCCTTTAGAAAAGTTTGGTCGATTTTATATTTGAAGGAGAAAAGTAAACAAATGAACAAGTGTGAATTTATTTGAATTTAATTCTCTAGAAGCCCCTTATAAGCTCATGGGCAGTGGTACACTTCTGTTAATCTTAGTGCTCCTGTAGTAAAATGGGAGGTAGAGCCTGGAAAATCCCCAGAAACTCACTAGCCATCTAGCTTGGAGTACGTAGTTGCAAACAAGGTAGAACATCTCCCTTGTCCTAAACAAGGTAGAAGGCAAGGACCCACACCCAAGGTTGTTCTGTGACTGCCTTCTACCCACACACTCACATCCATATTCTCATCTCCCTCCACACTCCTTCATTCCTTTGGCCTTTTGTATTATCGTCTCCAATCTTTGCTGTTTCTTTTTGTTTTATTAATTTGGGTTTGGGTTTGGGTTTGCTTGTATCGGTCATGGAGGTACACCATTACATTATTTGATGCTCTATTCTTATATAATTATTGATAGAAAATTCTTAGTACTGCTTGTGCTGTATCCTATAAGTTTTGTTATAGTTATTTTTCACTTGTTTTAAGGGGTTTTAATTTTTTTTCTTTCTTCAAGTGCTCTAGTACTGGCTCCATCTCTATTGTTTAGTTGTGTACAGTTGTATTAATTTCTGATTTCTTCTTAGTCTGTTTTCAGGTACCAGTGTCTCTGTATCTGTCTGCGCTTTGTTCTGTTTGCATGGACTGCCTTATCCAGCCTGTCACCTCATTCAGTGTGTGTCGTTACTGATGAAGGCCCCATATTGTTGGATATATACATTCAGCAATTGTATCTTTTAATTGGAGAATTCATTTATAAGGTTACTTTTGACAAAGGCATATTCCTGTCACTTGTTAATTTTCTTCTCATAGTTTATTTGGGGCTGAGGATCTTGGACCCAGGGCCAAGCACATGCTAAGTGAGTGCTCTGCTACTGAACATGCTCAGCCCTTCATCGTTTTGATTATCCTTCGTCCTTTTCTCTTTAGGTTGTTGATTTACTGTATAAGATGGGATTGCTTTCTCTATTTGTTTTTGTCTTTTCTGAGTTTTTCACTTTATGTTTTCCTGATTGTGGTGATCTGTTTTTCACTCCTCGAGGGTGTCCCTGAGTAATTTTTTTTTTTTTTTGAGGCTTGTCTTTTGCCTTAATTTCTTAAGAATAGCTCTGTTGGGACTAATATTCTCAATTGGCAGCTAATCTCTTTCAGTACTTGAAGTATGCCATGGCATCCTGGGCTGGCCTGTAAAGAATTCTGAAAAAAACCTGTGTTGTCCTAATAACATGACCTGCAGTGTGATGTGGCACTGTTACAGTTTGTAGAGTTCTGTTTCTTATTCTTTAGACAAATATAAAATGGTACAGTGAAGATATTTTCTAATCAGATCTGTTTAAAATCCTAAAGACCTTCTTGTGCTAGATGTCCTTGTATTCTGAAGTTTTTAAACTTCAATTTTTAGGGTCTGGAAAGATGGCTGAGAGCTTAAGAGCACTGTTTGCTCTTGCAGAGGACCCAGGTTTGATTCTCAGCAGCTGTGTGGTGTCTCAGAACTATCTGTAACTCCAGTTCCAGGGCATCTAATACCCTCTTCTGGTCTTCCTGGACACCAGGCACACACGTAGTGTGCAGGCATGCCCATGGTACACAGGCATACATGCAGATAAAACATACATATATATAAATCTTTAAAAAATGAAATTTTAAACTTTCTTCTAGCATTATTCCTTTGATTTGTTTTGTTTTGTTTAAGATAGCATCTCACTGTATTGCCCAGGCTTATCTCAAACTGCTGGGCTCAAGAGATTTTCCTAGCTCAGCATCCCTAGTAACTAGAACTATAAACACATAACCAGCATGCCCAGCCCACAACATTGCTCTTCCTTGGTGCATAATACTCATTATAGCAATATGTCATCTTTTGTTCATTGAACTCTTAATACTTGGTCATTAAACTTATTTCTAGTTTTGTTTTTTACAGTGATTTCCTATGAAATATCATTTTGGATATGTATTCCAGTATGTTAATTACTCTAGAAAAAAATTACAAGACATAGTACTGCCAAACCAAAGGATCTTTATGTTATTTGGCTCTCTTTGTATAATGAGTTAAAGAATATATATAATGTCTCTGTGTGTGCATGCATTAGCACCTACATATATGTGAGTTGCTTGCATATTTTAGTCTCAACTTTAATATGTTCTTTCCCCAGGTTTTTGTTTGTTTTGGGTGTCATGTGATAAGGCATAGAATCTGTATTTCCTCTTGAGGTCTGTGGTTCACATGAGTCATTTGCTTTTAGCCTTCCTGTGTGCTGAAGAAAGTCATCTTTATATATTTTGATTCCATAAGTAGCCTAGAGCACGCAGTTGGTCCTTAGCATTTTCTTTGGTGATAGCTCTTTAAGTGGCATTTGGCCTATAGAGGCCTGAATGACTGACTGCTTGTGTTAGTTTCCGTACCGTGTACAGTCAGGAATTTGGTAAATCATGAGAACTTTATTGATCAACTGAGACAAACATGATGATTAGTAATGAGACTAGATTTGAAAAGGATTTTTACCAGAGTTTATATGTGTGGTATCTTTGAATTAATACTTTTTGTCTTAGAAAGGATATATTTCAGGCAATTTAGAAAATGCTATATTGATACTCTTCATGAGAATGTGAACTAGTCCAACCTTTACAGAAATCAATATGACAGTTTCTCAAAACTCAAAGTAGGTCTGCCGTCTGAGCCAGCTGTACTACTCCTGGGTACTGCCCTGAAGAACTCCAAGTCAGCAGATCAGAGCTGAGGCACTTGCACACCAGTGCTTATTGCAGCACTAGTAAAAATAGGTGCAAAACCAGCTTAGTGTTTTAACAGCAGAGATAGATAGGGTGAGGGAAGTGTGGTGTGTGTGCAACGGAATGAGAGAACTGGACAGATGGCTCCATGAAAAAGTGCTTGCCTTGCAAATGTGACAGCCTGAGTTCCATCTCTAGAACCCGAATTTGAAAAGGCTAATGTGATAATCCAAACTTGTAACCCCAGCAGTGAGAGGTAGAAACAGGCAGATCCTGGTCTCCAGGACTCCCTGGCCAGCCAGTCTATACCCTGCTTAGCAAGTTCCAAGCCGTGAAAGATTTTCAAAACAGGTAGACAGCACCTAGGAACAGTATCTGAGATTATCTTCTGACTACTGCATATATATGACACCACACACACATGTGCACGTGCACACACAAGAATGAGGTTATATTGTTTGCAGAAAACTGATATAACTGGAGAATTCATATTAAGTGAATTAAGCCAGTCAGATAAATAATGTGTTTTATCTCATTTGTGTCTGTTAGATGTTATATATGGTCACATAAAACCGTATGTATGCATGTATGCATGTGTGTGTATGTATGTATATATTATATGATTAAAGTAGAAGTGAAATTGTCTAGGGAACAAAAACAAATGGGGAGAGGTAAGAAAGGGGGTGTTGGGGGAATGAACGCAAGGGAAATATGCTCAACATTCAATATGTACCTATACAAAAATTAAATAATTGTGAAGTTTGGGTGTTTTTTTAATTTGTTTGTTTGTTTGTTTTGTTTTGTTTTGTTTTGTTGGTTTGGTTTGGTTTCGAGACTGGGTTTCTTTGTGTATCCCTGACTGTCCTGGAACTCACTCTGTAGACCAGGCTGGCCTCAAACTCAAGAGTGCTGGAATTAAAGGCGTGTACTGCCACTGCCCAGCATTGGTTGCTTCTTTGAGAAAACTCATCTGAAGAAGTTCATGAGACTGCAAGTTTTTAAAAAAGAAAACTGCAGACTTAATTTCAGTAAAAGCATTTGCAGAGGACTGGTGGTGTAGCCACTGTAAAGTCTTTTATTTCCTTTGTCTTATTGTCAGCAAATTGGAGGGAAAAAATGCAGGATTGCTTTGGGGGGGAGGAGGTGAGGGGGGATAGTCTTTGCTGTGTAGCTCTGGCTAGCCTGAAATTTGTTAGTGTGTACACCAGACTGGTCGTGAACTCACAGAAATCCACCCACCTGCATTTTGATAATCTGTTTTTTTCAATTTACAAACCCATCATCAATTTTTTCTTGCTAGAGTGCTAAAGGCATAAAGTTCTCAAAGATGTACAGAATATTTTACCACTATTTTCTTTGTCACACTTAATATTTAGGACATAACCTGTATATCATGATTTTGTGAATATTAAAGATTTTGCATAGATTTTAAGTTATTCTAACTGAATACTTAGAATAATTGCAAAAGAGCTGGGAAATATAGCTAGCTCGGTGGTAAAGTGCTTGCCTAGCATTCACTAAGGCTCTGGATTTAATCCTTAGCATTTGCGTACATGTGCATGAGTTCACACTCACACACACACACACACACACACACACACACAAATCAGAATAACTGAAAAAAATGGCTTATTCAGAACATTTTAGAGTTTATTAACTATATAAAATAGTCTAATTGTAATGTTTTAATGCATGCATAAATGTACTGTGATCTTATTCATTCTTCCCAATGGCAGTCATAACTTCAGTGTGAAAATATTTTAATGTAAAAAGAGTGTAGTGCTGATGATTGAGCTCAACACCTTAAAACATTGCTAGGCAAGCCCTTCACAGCTGCGCTACATACTCAGCCTTCATCTTACATTTCAGATGGTCTCAAAAGCTGCCCACGTGGTTGCTCGAACTCAGTCTGTAGCGGGTCAGGATAAAACTTAACAGTCTCAGCCTCCCAAGCAGCTTTGATTATGGCCTGTGCCTCCAGACCTCACTATAGTAGTGATGTATTTAAAACCTCAGTCTTTGTAACAGTTTATGTGTCTTTTTAACTTTATTGATTTGTAAATAGTACATGACTCATACTTGACATGCACAATTTGATATTATACACAGGCCTATGTAGCAGTCAGCATGATCAAGATAAGCATTTCTATCATTCCCAAATGCTTCTTTGTCTCCCTTTGTAATCAGTCCTTTCCTAAATCCCTGTCTTTAAGCGGCCACTAGTCTGCTTTTTCTCAGTATTGATTAGTTTTATTTTCTAAAACTTTATGGTACATTATTCTTTGTGCCTGTCATACTTGTTTCAGTGATTATGATGAGATGTACCATATTATATATTTGTTACTCCTCCACTTTTGCTGAGTGGTATTCCATTGTTTCGGTATGCCACATTTTCTTTCATTTTCTGCCTATTGCTAAATATTTAATTGTTTCATTTGGGGGAAGTTATGAACATTTGTGTATACATCTTTGTTGATACATTTATTTTCAGTTTCCTTAAGTTAATACCCAGGAGTAGGTGACTAGATCATATATTAAATGTTAGTTTTAACATCAGTTAAAACAAAACCGAGAACCTGTTCTCTACGGTGCCTGCAATCTCTCCATCCTTTGTTGTATTTGTTCCCATTGTCTAAGAGGAAAAAGTAACTTGTACCTCCTGCTCAGCAGCACTTGATATGGTCAGATTTTACTAGCACTGTTTAGAAATTCTAATGCTTATGTACACTGAGGTTTTAAGATTATAAATAAGTATTCCTATTGCCGTGGGATACTCAACATACTTTATATCCATTTGTACATTGTTAATTCTTCTCAGACCATGGACCTTTGAAGAAGATGTATTTCGTATTTAGAAATAGCTCAAAGATGTTTGTGAACAATATTTAGTGAGTAAAGTCTGTAATTAAGCCATGTGTAGAAAGTCCCACAGCTGGATGAACCAGCTGCCTACGTCCTTCCTCCACTAACTGTATGAGGGCATAGGTCATCTAAACGTGTGTGCGTTGATTGCTTTGCCACTAAAGCCATGGCACTGACATCTTGCCTGCCTGTTTACTGGGCTCTGGTGGAAGTATTTGGAACGTAAGGGCACACCTGTTGCCTGATTCTTCTACCTGTAGATTGTTTTCCATTGGTTGTTGAAAATGTGTCCCTGTTTCAGTTTCTCTGGGTCGCTGGTCTAAGTGCTCACAGCTACTTTGTTATGCCAGGTCTTGTTATATAACTCGGGTTATTTTTGAACTCATGATTCTCCTGCCTTATCCATGTGCCACCCCGCCTTGATTTTCTTCAGAGACTGTTACAGCATCACCCAAGCTCACTGTGCAAACCGTTTTCATTAAAATTGGGGACATTTTTAAGCTGAAAGTATTATATAATCTCTTTATTAAGACAAATGTACTTAGTCATTATTGTATTTGATTTTAAAACCTGTTCTGAACTGGCTCCCCTACTGCTAGCCCTATTCTCCATATTCTCCCGCCCCTGCCACCAACTGGTCTGTTCGTTCTGCTTTTCTAAGTTCTAGTGAAGTTCTAACAGTGTCCTCGTTTTCAGTTCTTAATTCTCTTTGTGGTTTACCACCATCTGTCAGAGAAGTTGCAGTGATCCAGCATGAGGACATGCATAGTCTAGACCAGTCTGTCCGTAGGACTTGCTGTGATGGCGCAGGTGCCTTATGTTGGTGCTGCCCTGTTGGTAGTAGCCACTCACGTGTGGTGCCTGAGCACTTAAAGTGTGGCTAATGTAACTCAGTGTCTAAAATTTTAACTTTATTTAGTTTTTAATAAATATAAGTAACTAAATAGATATGTGGTAGCTAGTAGCTACCAGATTGAATAGCACAGGCCCTCATCTCTCTGGTTTTGTATTTCCTTTTTATGTATCTCCTATGTTTTGACCGTGCCAGATTGTTGGTCCTTTAAAAGGCCATGTTTTTATGTAAGTCTTGTATTATTCATTTTACTTTATATCTCCCTTTATTCTTTGCTATTTTACCTAAAACCTATTGATCTCCAGGACTCAATTCCATATCATTTTCTTTTTAGAAAGGCTAGGTATGCACCTGTGCTTCTAGAATATCCCATCAAATGTGTGTGCTTACTCTTTATATTACATTGCTCTTGACTTAAAAATGAGAGCTTCATTGTATTCTCAGAGTGGTTTGCCTGGCTCCATGATAAGTTTGCTTAGCTTTATGTGTCTTTAGTCAAGTTGTGTGAGCTTTGTTTGGTCTGGATGTTTTTTGATTTGTGGGTTTTCGTGGTGGTGGTGGTGGTATAATTCTGGGGGTGTTCGTATGTTTGGATTGATAACTTACAGGTTTATTAAAGGACTTTGTCTAGTATCTAATATTCTGTAAAACACTCAGCATTGCAAAAACTTTCCAAAATACATTAAAGTAAATTAAATTAAATAAGCTAGCAAATAAGAATGAGATGAGAATAAGTACAAGTTAGCTTGACATGAGTGTGCACAATGAGCCCACTGCTCCTGCTAAATACAGTATAGCAGCAGCTTCTTTATTTGCAGACACAGCCTTTTTACTCATTTTGGTATTTTTTTGGTTCAAACTGAATCCTAATGTTCATAGCCATCCCTTATTTGCAGTGAATGGACTAGTGTCACTCATTTCAGAGGATCCTTTGCAGAAGTCTTGATTTAGGCCTATTGCTTTTGTGTACCACATTGCCATCATTTGGATGCGTGTCTTCCTCCTTCAAATGTACTGCCTTCTCATCTTAACCTAAATATCCCTGTGGCTTTTTGCAGTTTGAGGTGTGCCAGAAAACAGTACAAACTCTTCTTTGCCTTTCCCCATTTCACAGGTAGAAGATTAATTTCTAGAGATGTTAGCAACCTCAGAGTAGGAATTATTTGAACTTGAGGTTGATGACGTGGCTTAGCCAGGTAAAGGTGCTTGGCACCAAACCTGATGACCTGAATTCAATCAGCTCTATCTTCATGATGGAAGGGAATAGCAAACTTAAGGGGTTGGAGAGATGGTTCAGTGGTTAAGAGCACCAGCTGCTCTTCTAGAAGACCAGGACTTGGCTCCCAGCACCCACATGGTGGCTTACAACTATTCATAACTCCAGTTCTATGGGATTTGATATATTCTTCTGACTTTCAAGGATACCATGCATGCACATGGTACACCTATGAATATCCAGGCAAAATACTCATAGACATTAAATCTTTCTAAACACACATACCAAAAAAAGTTTTTAGAAAGCTTAAAATTGAGCTCTTGGCAGATAGCACACAGGGTAAGTTTCCAAACAGATGAATTCAGTCCCAGGTCAGAAGGAGCAAGAGAATGGGGTCTACATCATGCTTCTCAGAAGAGTGCACTCTTTAAAACTTGTGGATTTGTATTACTGGAATTTTCAATTCAACACTTTCAGATTGCATTTGCCCTTGATAGTTGAAAGCACAGTAATAAACCTTGGCTGAGTGTGGTTGTGTGCACTTTTAATCCCAGCACTTGGAAGGCAGAGCCAGGAAGAATCACCACAGGCTCCAGGACAGCTTGGTCTACAGAGTGAGACTTTGTCTCCCCCCCCCCCCCCCCCCCCAAAAAAAACCCCTTCTTACAGTATTTAGCAAGGCCACTTGTTTAGCTGTTTGGCCCGAATGTCTTATAGTTGAGATTGAAGTAGTCCCTTCCTTGTGTCTCTGCAGCCTTCTGGCATCACTGTGTTTTGGTGTCCCTCCTTCCTATCAGCCTGCTCTTTCTCTGAAAGTCTGATACTGACCTTTTCTTCTAATAATACTGAGCTTTTGAGTCTAATTCCAATCTTACCTTGCTTCTTCCTCTTTGTGTTCATAGCAGTGTTGTACTCTGATGGAGTCCTACTTAGCTCCCAAACTCTATTCATCCACACCCTCTTTGGAGAAACCTTTGACGTTTCTTCATAGATTGTATTTCTCTCTGTTCTTAGTACCTTACATATGCCTGATGCAGGTGTTCATACAGTTCTGCTGCACTGAGAAATCTGAATTACCAGCTTATTAAGTTTGGGGATGTAGTTCATTGGTAAAGAACATGCCTGATATATGAAAGTCCTAGGCTCAATCCTGAGATATATATATATATATATATATATATATATTTACATACGGTTAATTGCTTTGTTATTTTATTTTTATATTTGAATATTTGTATGTGTGAGTGTGTGCGGTCACATATGTACCACAGCATCTTTTTGTGGATTAGAGGACAATATCCACTGTCACTCCTCTCAGACAGTCTCTTTTTCACCTCTGCATATACCAGGATAGCTGCCTAGCATCAAGCTTCTGAGACTTCTTGTCTCTACCTTCCATCTCAGTGTAAGAGTACTGGAATCAGTGATGCACAGTACTGTATCTGGCTGTTCTTCAGTTCTGGGGATCAAAGCTCAGTACCTCATACTTGAATAGCACATACTTTACCCACTGAGCCATCTCCTCAGTCCAATTGCTTTGCTTTAAAATTGAGTATAATTTTTCGTGTGTATTGAATTGGACTTTTAATACTGGTATTTCCCTGAGTTAAATTCCAAGAATAACCCTGAACCAATAAACATGAAGCATCTTGATTTTTATCAAGGTAAGCACTAAATGTACCTTTGACCTGAAATGAATCTCTGAACTACCGGACATCATTAATGCTAAGTCATTTTTATAGAAATGTGACCAAACCAAATACAGATCTGGACATTGTTTTAAAAGTTTAAAAATTAGTTAGTGCTTGTGTGCTTTAGTTATGAAATTAAGTTCTTTTTCCTTGGTAGTCTCATTGTGGTGTACCAGTGGGCATTTAATGTGTGCCTTGTTGTTTTAACTGGATCTTAAGCCAGCCCCTCTCTCGTTAGCCTTTTATTAAAGGCTTTTACATCTTTTACTTTGTTGTTCTCGTTGCTTATGGTGCATTTCGTATTCTCAGACAGAATAAGGTTCTGGTTATATTCCCCTCTGCTTTATATTAGTGCTTACAGGTGTGGAACCATCTAGCTCTTCCCAAAAGAACACAGAAAGAGTGAATTCTATGGTAGCTTTATGGATCATAGCTTCACATTTGGAGGGTTTCCTTGTGCTAACACTTCCTCACAAATCTTGTTTTTCCCAGTCTTGTGAGATAATATGAATGGTAGGCATGCAATGACATTCTGGAATGTTCTTTTGCATTTTAGGAACACATATTACTAACACAGCAAGCAGTTCTTATATTTGCTACTTCCATGGTGATACCCTTTTTCCCATTCTCTCTCTCTCTCCCTCTCTCCCTCTCCCTCCCTCTCTCTCTCCCTCTCCCTCTCCCTCCCTCCCTCCCTCCCCCCCCTCCCCCTCCCTCCCCTACATTGATTTAGAAAGTGTTTGGGGGAGATTGAGGCACATCTGTCATTACAGTTGTTAAGTGATTATGGGACACCAGATCACTTACTGCCTTTACTGTGGTACATAAAATAATAGCAAGATGCTACTGTTTAACCTTGGGTGTGGCTTTTAAGGTTTTTAGCAGCATTATGTTTTGCTTTTGTGATGTGAAGTTCATATACCTGGATGTTCATCCATTAGTCTATTTGTCTTGTGATAAGTTTGTTCCTGTGATTAAAAAAGGAAATCTGCGTCCTACCAGCTCATGAGACACTAAAGGACTTTAATTCACATTACTGAGATAGCTTCATGGAGCCTCAGTGAGCAGTTTAAACATTTGTTCAGGTTAAAGTGCAAGAGTTGTAAACATACCCATTATGTTAGTCTTCAGGAGAACTAAAGTATCTAAATTATAGTGGTTGTTTGCTGAAGAAATTGTCAAGCTTATCTTTGCATTTGTCATTTGCATTATCATCCATCTTAATTCTTCTTAATTATATTCGATATTTGATAAGTATTTAAAAGAATAAAATTTGAACACTCAGTATTCCTTTGCTTCTAAAAATCAGGAAGTCTGTATCAGGAGCCTTTGCTGGTCTTGCTTGTATATAAAGCATTGAGTAGTGATCATCCTGCGTGAGAAATGTGGGTCCAGCCTCTGAGAATCTGCAGCTCTTCTCTCACCCTATGGACAACTCAGAATACTGTGTACAAGTGTCATTTTTCTGATGCTTTCTACCTTAAAAAGTTCCAAGGATCAATCAATTGATCTCCCTCCCTCCCTCTCTTTCTGTCCCCTCTCCCCCTCTCCCCTTCTCCCTCTCCTCTCCCCTTCTCTCTCTCTCCCTCTCCATCTTCCTCTCTCCTTCTCCCTCCACCTCTCCCCCTCCCTCCCTCTCTCCTCCTCCTTCCCTTTCTCCCCCTCTCTCCTCTCTCTCTCCCCCATCCCTCTCTCTCTTTCACTACTGTCTATATCTCCTAATAGAATCTAGTTCACTGTCCTTCCGGAAAGTAACACAGTTTTTGATAGGAGGTGCTTATCCCTAACTGCAGGGCTATGAGTCCACAGATCACAAGTGCTGGATTGATAACAGTTGACATTAAGTGGGTGAAATATCAGTTTAAGAGTTGTTAAAGTTTTGGTAAAATAGATGCTTCTTGTAGAAATGTAACATATAGAAGAATATTAAAGAAATTAAGGCATGGTCCTCAGAGCTGGAAATAGTACTTACTGGCAATGACTTTCAAAGGAGTGTTTATTGACACAGACCTTTATATTGAATGATGCTAACTGCTTATATATCCTGCCTTTTAAATTTTTCATCAATTAAAAAATTTCCAAAATAACATTTTAACATTCATACTGTGCTACATGTTTGCCTCTTCTAGTTTTTCTTCTGTTGACAAACAACTTTTATATATAAATTTGTAAATGACTGGTTATTTCCTTAGGATTAACATATAGAAATTAAATTGCTGGGTTAAAAGAATGGAAATGGCTTTCTTGATAACTCCTCAGTAGTCATATTTTAATTATTTTGAACTTTAGTAGCGTGAGGAGGAAGACAGCCAGGCATACTGTGTCTTCTGGGGCAATTCCTGCTTCCCTGAGGATAACACTGACTCATGTGTATGTGCCCAGCGACTCAGAATGAGAAAGATTATCATACTTGTGACTGTTTGCACAGCAATCGCTAAAGAAAGCTCCTTAGATAATTGTTTAAATAACTCAGGTATTATTGTATGTCAGCAGTCTAAGGATAATTTGTGACAGCATTCCAGGTAGACAAGTATAACAGCTCCTTAGATGGCAGACAAATTAATATTGATTATTACTGCTTTTTAGATTGATCTTTTCTCTGTTTACTAAGAACTATGTTCTGTATTCAATTTTCACAGTACTAGAAAGTGATGTATTTAAATTAGAGGTAATAGTGTGATCAGGTTCAGATGAAGTATTCTTTGCAGTTTAATTTTAAAATGAGATTTTATTTTATCATGTTTATGGATTTTTAAATTATTAGACAGATTTTGTTTTTGAAAGGAAATACTGTCTTAAAACTGTGCTCCTAATAATATATACTTGGCTGACTTCTATGTACAAAATATGTTCCTTCCTGTGCATAAAAAAAAAAAAAATGCCTGGTACAGCTACCTTGGGTAGACAAAGTAGAAGCATGGTGGTGCCTTTTATTGTTCCTCCAGTTTCGCTGATTCTAATTATAGAAGCTTACATCACCTTCGTTGATGATAACAGCTTTCCTCTCCCTCCTTGCTCTTTCTTCTTCAATCACTCCCTAAGGATATATCATATTTCATAGTACATATGGACTTCTCGTGGTTTTGACAGAGATTTTTGATAGCAGGCAGGCAGGCAGTGAACACATCAATGTGCTGAAGAATACTGTTTCTTATAAAAGAGTAGAAGGAAAGCTTTCATACTCTGACTTCCTTTGATACTTACTTCCTTAGGAATGATGAGGAGTAGATAGGACAAGCAGCTTGAAGGCAGAAATTACTAAAGGGCAACATAATTAGAGTTAACCATGTTTGATAACTACAGATTCATTCCTCTGCAGCATGGGAAGGGGGGGGGGGGGGGGGAGGACACGACAACGTGTGGCTGCTTTACAGAAGTTGGTGTGCTGTCACTGACCATTGCAATAGCATCATTGTTTTATTTTCCCACTGTTAAACTACTTCCATGGGATTTACTTTGAAAATCAGTGTGTTTAACAGTTTATATTTCAAAGACCAAATGCTTACATGAAGTGCAGAAATGGCTGTCCATTTTATTTTGTAAAATGACAGTTTTACTTTTATTCTTCTCCTTTTATTCTTCTCCTTTGGCATTTGGTATCTCTAAATAGTGTTTATACTGTTTCACTATGCAGATTGGGGGTGTGGATTGCATCCTTGAAATTAGTGCAAATCTGATTCTGTTTTTCATATTGCCTCATAGGTGTGTTAGCTTCCCTTTGTTTGTGATAAGCTTTTCCCTGTTCTGTTTTAGTGTCATCACTAACCAAAATAAAAGGGTAGCATGCCAGGAAAGGCGCAAAGCTACAGAGAAACCCTGTCTCGAAAAACCAAAAAAAAAAAAAGGGTAGCATGTTTAGAGTGTTAACTATGAGAATCTTACCTTTGGTATTCTATGTAGCATAATTTCCAATATCCAGTTTATATTTTGTTTATAAATTACATATACAGATGGCAAATTTGAGTAACTAGATCATTCACATATTTATATAAAAAAACTGTTTTGTAATTATTGGAAACTTTGCTTGATCTTACAGTAGTCAAATTCTCCTTTTAAAGCTAAAGATTATGTCTGTATGACTTAGCATACTGGCATTTCATGTGCAGGGGAAGTGTGTTCTTCAGTGCATACACACACATACCCTGTAGCAATGCTTCTAAACTGTATGAATCAGGACTCCGTCCCTTGCTGCACTGACCTCACTTGATAATGAGGGTCAATCATGATAAATTCTTAAACTTGATGCTCATGAAAAATAATTGATTCACATATTTTGGTTATTTCACAAATTACTGACCTCGCTTCTATCAGTGATTAAAAGGTTAGTTATTGTACGTGAAGAGACAGTGGAGGAGAGTATCGCGACACTGTTTGTAGATTTTGCGTGCTGAGCATAGTTTGGCCTGTTGGTTTCTTCTCCTGGTATTGTTACCACATGAGGTTTTGCATGATAGGTTCACCATACTGGTTTCTGGAATAGCAAATACTGTGAGATAATTGGTAGAACAAGATGATGTCATCTTCACTTATAAGCCAGCCAAACTGGAGAGGGAGGGGAGAGAGAGAATATTTTGATCCTTTATTGGGGTGGCTGTGTATCCAGTAGGTCTGACATATGGCATCAGTGGATTGCATTTCACTCCGAAGCAGCAGCTGAAAGATGACTGTCTCCTGCCCAGCTTGAGGCCCTCCTTTGTGTCAAAGGAGTCAGCACGACTTATGAAAGGAACAAGGAGCCACTGCAGACTTTGCTTTCGATTGGCTGTCATTATCCTACCAACACATGCATAAATATATAGTCTAGCATATAATTAAAATATTTATTGAGTCCTGTTAATTTTTGTGGTTAATAATTTTCCTTTAGGAAAGGTATCTTTAGCAAAAAATTTTAGCTTTATCCACATTTTTCTATTTAAAAAGTGAATAATTTTCATTTGTACTTAAAATTGTATTTTTGAAATTCTAGATTACAGTTTATATTCATTAAATTGGAAAAATATTTTAGTTCTTAAAAATCAGTCTGTCGAAATATTAAATGGTTTACCTTCAGGAAACTAGTGCTTATTTGAACTCATCAGAACAAATTTTACATTTGATTGTAAATTTTGTGGGAAAACGTTGGGTTTTTTGAAGAAAACATAATTCATAGGCTTTTAAACAATTGTATTTTGCAAACATGGCAATATGCTCAAAATAATAGCATTACTATGTTAAATTTTAGTTGTATCAGAGGCAAGCATATTTCAGATTGGGAGCATAATGTTGTTTGGAAATTAAGAGACTTCACCCGAGGGAATTGAAAAACTGTGTGTGTGTGTGTGTGTGTGTGTGTGTGTGTGTGTGTGTGTGTGTGTGTAAGATGTATAAAGAGAAGGATAGTTGTATTACTTTTCTCACTGACTGCTAGTCTCACAGTTTTGCTGCCTGGAGGTATACGTGACTGTACTTTGGAAATGGACCGTAGCCATTGGGAAGCACCATTAGGAGATGAAGTGCTAGGTGGGTGTATATGCAGTAGGTGCCGTGTAGCAGAAGCAGAAAGGAAAGGGTGGATGCTCGAGGTGACGTGCTTTTCTTATTGGAGAGGGTGTGGCCAATTTTTTCTTTTAAGTTTTAAGGGAAAAATATGATAGCTTCCTTTTAGTGCATACTCTTATCAGAAACAGGTTTAATTATTTCCTTTTCTGATTCATTTTGTGTTTTGCCAGCTGTGTCTTTCTAGGAATTGCACATTGGGCTGCAGTGAAGTACCATATTGTATAGATTATTCTTCATCAAAGGAATTGGTACATATTGTGCCTGTATGGTTTATTCCCCCCTTGCAGAAGGATTGTTTTTATTTAAATGTGTTTATTTAAATCTTAGTACATGTTTTTATTTTTAATGCAAATTTAGTGTGGACTTGAAGGTTAAACCTTCAGAACATTCATTCAATAAATAGCAAATTTTATGCAGAAACACATGAATTTGTGGTATTAAAATCACTTTGATGTAACATCTCTGAACCAGACTGCCCATGTATTTGGAATTCAGTGTATTTTACTACAGCAAATTATTTTCTCTTGGGAGAACAATTCTGTGTTAAATTTAAATAATATTAGGAAAGAGGCTTCTCAAATACAACTGGATATAATGTACAGAATTCTTAAATGAATTTTTGAAACTATAAAACAGAAGGGTATGTTAGCCGGTTTTTTTTTTTTCCTTGCAAAATTTAGCATGCCAGCGTGTCTCACAGAAGGTCGTGTGTGTGTGTGTGTGTGTGTGTGTGTGTGTGTGTGTGTGTGTGTGTATGCGCGGTGCAGTAAATTGCTCTTGGGCTACATCTGCAGATACAGTAGCCAATTGATCTAATGCAGTTTGTGAAGGCTTTCTGCACAGGTGATGTCATCCTTTTAGCTCTATTCTCCTCCCACTCTCTTTCCTTCTTATTAGATATTTCATCTTACTGCAGGGCATAGAATCAATAGGAGCTTCTCCTTAGGGAGCTGCCGTGAAGCCAGCAAGGACAGTAGGATTTAAGACAGTAACAGACTCTTGCTTTCACAAAAGATCTGGTGGGTTTTGTGCTGCATCGTATATACATGTTATCCAGAAAGAGCAGACTTAGATCACCAGTGCTTCCTTTCTGATGCCTTGGAACCAGGAGCCGTATTGCAGAGCTGTGAAAGTGCTTGGGAGAAGAGAAGGTTGCTTGAATTCTGGATATTCTCAGACAGTCTGCAGGACAAACCTGTTAGAGTATTTGTCTTTGCCTCCATTTGCTCTGTGGTTGGGTTGGTGGGGGGGGGGGGTTGTTTTTGGTTTTGTTTTGTTTTAACCTCCAGCTTTGATAATCTAAAGAAGAGACTATAATCTTCAGGATACAGCATTTGCTTTGCCTTTGATGCAGAAGACTCTGTGGTGCTTGCTTTTCAGAATGAAATAAGTTGAAGAAAAAACAGCCACATTACAGAGAAGACAGGTTTCACGGATTCCAGGAACACAGATTCCATGCATATTGCCTATTTGCTTTGACTGATAGATACAGTATTAGCTTCTGTGCTGCCAATGTGTACGTCTGTGTCAGATGCCTGAGGACGCATGTAACTGTGTGCTGAGCCAGAAATCTAAACATCTTATTTGATGTTACTTGCTTGTAAACTGACATTTAAGGAGAATTCTTATACTTAGAACAATACTGTCTGTTTCTGAAAGCTTCTGATTTTTGTAAAGAGGGTTGGAGGAGCTGCCTTTATATAGCAACGATGGTGTATGGATTGTAAAAAGAAACTTAGCAGAATTTTGTCAACATACACATCAGTGTGGCTCTGGTTTAAAAGAAAAATTACCCCCTCCAGCCACAGAAATGGCTTTTCTTGTTCGCTGTTACGCCAATTGTCTTCAGCCATGGGCCTCCAAAGTAAGTAATTATTATTTTTATTGATATAATTTAATCATTAAATTTAAATTGCATTTGAATTCTAAATGAGTTCTGTTGTGCTATTTTCTAAACTATAAAAATAAGAACTGTAAATTAGTCTATAAAGCCTTGATTCCTTGTTATTTAATTCAGAGAAAGTGTAATACAGCCTCTGAGATGGATTGAAAAGACTCATTTTAATAGTTTGCAGACTTAAAATGTACGTCTGAGATACATACCTCAGACAGAATCGTCACTTGGCTGTAATTGTTTCTGAAATAACTTGTGGCCATACTTGATGCTTTCTTTTGTTTTTCCTTTACCTTAAATAGCTGGTGTGTATAGACATACTGTTCTAATCATGGGCTTATATAATGTAGCTCGGTTAATATGATGCTACCTGATAACTTAGAAATGAATTGTTCTATTTTATTAAACTGGGTGTTCATTCCTAAAGAATAACATAAAGAAAATTGTGAATGAAAATTATGTAAAAACAGTCAGTGTTCCAAAGTATTTTCAAAGGAAAAATAGCTAAAACCACTTGTCATTATAAGGCAAACATATTACCTGTCAAAATAACAAAATGCTGAGTTGTTGAAACTGTTTATTACAATTCAGTTTTATTATTGGTAGTGGCTATTTACGGTGTTTGGCGCTATCTTTCTTACCTTGTGTATAAATTTCAAAACAAAAGACCAAATAATTTAGAAAATGCTTAAATGGTACTTTAAATATGACAAGATTTCTTTATGGTTCTCTTAGACTCTGGCACACTGGAGGCTTTTCATAGGAAGGTCTGAAATCATGTCTTTGTTTCAAAGGTTTGCTATTGATGGTGACTAAGGGGGAAATAGTTTTGACAGCACTGTGTTGTACTGTTTATTTGGCCTAGCTCATTGCATATTTTCCTGAATGCTCTTGTGGGAGGACATTTAAATGTACTGTCCATTTAGCAAACAGCTGGCTGTGGCATAAAGAGATGGAAAGGAGCCTAGGTACACAATTTAAGCTTTTATCTGCACATACAAAGAGGGTGGCTGCATCAGTGCAGACGCCACCTGTGGGGCCCAAGCACTGCTGACAGTAATATTGGCACTACCAAAATTTCAAACTGCATGTGGAAGGGAATTGAGTGAAACCAGATAAAACTGAACAAAATTAAGAATGGAGTATAGGAGTTGTTTTTGAAGGAGACACACACACACACACACACACACACACACACACACACACACACAAAAAGCCTTGGAGAGGAGTACTAGTAGCCACTCTTAAACCATGGTTTAACAAGTGTAGAAGAGTAAAGGGGGTTTTAGAGATCCACTTCTACATTTCATTAAGTGACAGCAAATACATGAGGAGAATTCTGTGATAGGTGCTTTCCTGTATAAATTATTTATAAGTATACATGTCTCCTTCCTGTCTCCTCATCTCTTCTGTTACTATTAAGATTTAACTCTTCGCTTAAACACATTAGGCTAGATATTAATTTTCATACTCTCTTCATTTGATTTTCTAATTTGTTTTATTCCTTTTACTTTTATTTAATGATTCTTTTTGTTTAATCATTTAGTTGTATATAAAATAACCTCAATGTCTTTTCTCTTTAGCTTTTGAAGAAGTTAATACATGGCTTTCTGGTATCTACTGTTGCTATGAGAAGTTTGAACTTTGTTTGTAGTTAGTTGTGTATTTGTTTAGATTGTTTGTTTTTTTGTATTTTGTTTTTCGAGACAGGGTTTCTCTGTGTAGCTTTGGTGCCTGTCCTGGATCTCTCTCTCTGTAGATCAGGCTGTCCTCGAACTCACAGAGATCCGCCTGGCCCTGCTTCCCGAGTGCTGGGATTAAAGGCGTGCGCCACCACCGCCCGGCTAAATTTTTTTTTAATCCATGAAATTTTACCAAGCATCAGAATGTTTTGTTTTTATTTCTTGGTGCTCTGAGGACTCTTTCAAGCCACAGAGTTTTGTTTGTCTTTATTTGTAAGAAAACAAACAACAAGAACAACAACAACAAAAAGCACAGTTAGTTTTTGGTTTTTTTTTTTTATCTCACTACATAGCCCTGCCTGGTCTTGAGCTAGCTTTGTAGACCAAAGAGAGCTGCCCGCCTCTGCCTCCCAAGTGCTAAGATTAAAGGCGTGCACCACTATACCTCCTGGAAATTGTTCTTACCAGAATTGCAGCTCCTTCATTTTCTCTCACCCTTTTCTGCCAGTAATGTCTATAAACATTTATTTCAGCTTGATTTTTCTAACTTACGTACTCATTGACTGTAACCAGTGCTAGATCATGTCTTAAATTTTTAGTTTGAACCACTTGTGTTTCTTGTTTCTGATGCCTCATAAATGGTGCCTTTTCATAATTACCTGTTTTAGTGATGGTTTTTATTTTATAGGCATGATTTTTTTTTCTTCTCCCTGTATAGTCTTGTCTTTGGTTCATTGGTTTCCAGGGATTGGCTTTACTCAGGAGATTGTTGGTTGGTTGCTCCTTTCGTGATTGGATGGGCTTGCTTGATTGAGGTGGCCTCTCGCTGTAGTGGGGAAGCCATTGTGCTTTGGCTTCTGTTTTCCTTCTTTTAGCTGTTTTACAGCTGGGAGCCAATGAAAAAATTCATAGACAGCTCGGCTAACTTAGTCAGTCATGCCTTGCCTTTACGTTACTTCACTTCTCTACAGTATTTGGCCCAGCTGACCACTCCTGAACAGACTACACACACACACACACACACACACACACACACACACACACACACACACACACACACACACACACGACCATGACAGAGTGGACAGTATAATCTCTAACATCCGGTAGCACTTACCATGTATTTCCCTTGCTTGTTCTCAAACTTAAGCATATTTATACTGATTTCCTCTTTCTTTCTACAGATCTTTTTTACTTTTAATAAACATTAACCAGCAAAGATTGATTAAAATCTCCATGGTTTAAAAAATAGTTAAATGAGAAAGGATGTATCTTCAAATGGAAAAGCACTAATTTTAATAAAATGGTTTAACAGTACCACTCCTTCAAATCTCACTTTTTAAAAAATGAGTAGAAATCAAGTTTTATATGCCTCAGAACCAGTGCTACGATCTCCACCATCTACACCAAAGGCCTCTAAGATACTAGGGTCAGGCTTCTGTTCAAGGATGCTTTTTAGATCTTAGAATCTTTTTTTTTTTTTTTTTTTGGTTTTTGTTGTTTTGTTTTGTTTCTCGAGACAGGGTTTCTCTGTGCAGCCTTGGCTGTCCTGGAACTCAACTCTGTAGACCAGGCTGGCCTTGAACTCACAGAGATCTGCCTGCCTCTGCCTGGGATTAAAGGAGTGCACCACCACTGGGCTCTTAGAATCTATTTTTAGCGCTCTCTCTCTCTCTCTCTCTCTCTCTCTCTCTCTCTCTCTCTCTCTCATTGGCATCTGACAGTTTCTGTGTGTGTGTGACTCTAGCCTGTACTGAGGGGTCCTTGTAATTTTTGGTGGCTTAATTTTAGTAATTATAATTATTTGTGACCACCTCTACCTTTTAGGCCTTGTATTGGGCTTATCTCTGTGACTTTCTTTTCATCTTGAATGTTTGTAGAGTAATTTTTATGAACCAAATCTCTTACACTTTCCTCCTTAAAACTCTTTGGGAGTTCCCTGTAAAACAGGAGTTGTAAGCACTCTGGAATGCTCTCTGGGGCTTGGGGCATGACTTAGTGGGAGGGCCTGTGGCTAGCGTGCATAAACCTGGGATCCCATCTCCAGCACTGCCAAGAAAAGCAGAGGAGGAGGAGGAAGATCTTACTGTCATTCTCTGGATGAGCTGTGCTGCTCTGGTACAGTTTCTGATGCATCATCAAGTCTCTGGACTCAATGCCATTTAACAGAAATATGGTGTACAAATTAAGTTATATTAATTTTAATCGATATCATTTCATCATGTAATAATGTAATAATTAGTAATGAAATATTTTACCTTTTGTGCCATGTATTATAAATTCAATATTATTTTACCCTTAGAACACATCACAGTCTGGCCTAACCATACTTCTCATGTGTAACCAGATTTACTATTTTGCATAATACATTTCTAGGTCTTTGTTATTAGTTTTCAATATGTTTAGTCTTGATTATCCTAATGATTGATCTCAAACATCACTCACTAAATAATTTTGTTATTCTAACATTTTAATAATTTGTTAATCTCCTACACCCCAAGACTTTCCTTGAGTGGTTTTTTTGTTTGGTTTGGTTTGGTTTGGTTTTTCAAGACAGGGTTTCTCTGTGTAGCTTTGGTGCCTTTCCTGGAACTCACTCTGTAGCCCAGGCTGGCCTCAAACTCACAGAGATCCGCCTGGCTCTGCCTCCGAAGTGCTGGGATTAAAGGCATGTGCCGCCACCACTCGGCTTTCCTTGAGTTTTGATTATGGCTAGCATTGGATATATAGTAGAATCTTTTAGCTGTAAATGGAAAGTTAGCAAAGCATAATAGCAATGTATATGTACATTAATTAGCATCAAGCTCAAATGCGTTCCTGAAAGCAGTGCATGGGAACTTACCAATTTTGGTACATAAACAAGAATCATTTTTCCCCCCGTGGTCATTTAAGTTTATCAAGCAAGTGGCTTCTGGCAAAGTGTTTCTATAATCCAGTAGTTGAAACCTTGAAAAGGGAGCTTTAACAATGCAGTTTGGACTTAAAATTGATTTTTAAAGAACTGCTATCCTTTAAGGGGTACACAAATTTTAAACCTTTTTAGAGCTAATACTGTTTCATACTTCGGCACCTTTTGAATCTTTGGCAAATCAAATAGTGCTTGGATGTGGGTTGTAAGAAATCAGATATTTCAGATAGCAAACTTTTTAGATGTTTCTTTGTTAAAAATGCTTGATTGTGGCAGGTTATTCTTAAAGTAGGACATAGAACTGTCATGCAATATTGCTGCCTGTGTTTGTGCTGGTTCAAATTGTGCCCCTCCCTATCTGCTGAGCTGCAAGTGTTCTTCATGGCTCTGTCTTGACTAGCGCTAGTTGCCCTATAAAAGTATTTCAAACATGGAATTGTTGACCATGTGAGACTATCCAAAAGCAGTATTTCTTAACACTGGTAAGATGCCAATAAGAGTGTTCGGGAAAATAAATTTGAAGAACAGTATGTGTAAAATAGATTTCTGTATTGAAGGACTGCTTATGGTATAAAGAGCTGAGGGACATAAAGAGTATCATTTTCCAGTTTGTTCAACCATAAAACTCTTATTTAATTTTCAGTATTCCTGAATTGTATCTCTTAGAATACAGCTTTGGAGAGTCTGGGCTTGTGGAATACAGACTCTGCCTATGCTGAAGTATCGGTGTTCAGAAACCTGAGCAGCGGTGTCATTGTTGAGAAGCCAGAGGCAGTCGTTCAGTTGCTCTGCGGGTGTTTAATGAGCAGATGCTGTATGCAGGGTAGCCACCACTACACCAAGCTTTTATTTGATTGGGAAAGGGGGAATAGTGTAAAATACCAAGAGCCAAAAGTTCTACATTCAAAAGAATGAAGTAAAATACAAACATTTTATTTCCTATAAACTTTTCAGCAGCTTATACAAGCTTCATCTAGTTAATCTTGTTGGCTGCTTTGATAGAGGAATATATGAATTTGTTTTTCTGGTTGCTGGCAAGATGAACACAGTCTGTCCTAGCCATTTCTTCTGCTGTCTTAACCTAAGTGATATGTTTAGATAGTTAGTAGAGCCAAAAGACAAAGGAATCTGGATATCTGAGCCTTTGCATAGTTTCCTTCAAAGAGTCGTCTGCACCTGTGGAGACCTTAAGTCTTCAAAATGTATTCAGTCAGCAACTGGCTTTATACTTCTGTAATGTTTGTATTCAAGACATTTTCCCCATGGGAAACTTGGACAGTAGTCTTCATAAACACATGATCTTCAGCAAAGCACACAAGTCCACAGATAAAAAATACACGGAGTCTGACAGAACATTTTGCTGAGCTTAATGGGTTAGAACGATGATGGGATAAATAGTGTTACCTGTTGAAAGGTCAGCTATTAAATTAGACTTTATCATGAAGAAAAGGAATAAAAGTATTCCATTTTGATTCTTACATAGTAAATAGAAACTTCCAGCTTAATGTCATGAAACATCTACCTCATTTGGTCTCATGCTCAGATCTGGAAATCTGTGTAAAGGCATATAGATACATTTGCTACCGTTCACAAATGAACCACCTAAGGAGCATGCAAGTGTTAATTAACTACAGCCACTGTCTTCTCATCATAGCTGTTCTCTTCTCTTAGAAAGGTTCAGGAAATTCCTATGTAAAGTCTAACATCACTCCATCTGTCTCCATCTTTGTGTCACCACTTGTGATCCTAGCATAAAATACATACTAGTGGGATGCTAAAATCAAATAGACCCACGTATGAATCCTTGTTCCACTACTTGAGACTAAGCACATTGCTCAGATGTACCGCCTCAGTCTGTTATCAGTCAAGTAGGAAGAATTAAAATTGTCTGCTTTTCAGGGACTGGTGGAGGTCAAGATTTCTCAGTACACTATTAAGTATTTCCAGGCCCAGTCTACAGCCTCGTTCTGACCTTGGTTGATTACAATACTGTCATAAGTGACACCTTCTTGCTCTGCCTGTCTTTGTAGGAATCTTGTGTGTATGGTATGTAGTGGATGGGTGCAGGGTGTAGCTTGAGTTTTCCTGCCTGGCCCACGGTCAGGATAAATCTCTTTCACCTGCCAGTCCCACAGCCGCTCAGACCCAACTAAGTAAACACAGAGACTTATATCGCTTACAAACTGTATGGCCGTGGCAGGCTTCTTGCTAACTGTTCTTATATCTTAAATTAATCCATTTCTAAAAATCTATACCTTGCCACATGGCTCGTGGCTTACCGGCATCTTTACATGCTGCTTGTCCTGGCGGTGACTGGCAGCGTCTGGCCGCGTCTCCTTCCACCTTCCTGCTCTTTTAATTCTCTCTGTTAGTCCTGCCTATACTTCCTGCCTAGCCACTGGCCAATCAGTGTTTTATTAGCAACACATTTGCCATACAGAACATCCCACAGCAGCAGGGTGTGTGGTTCCACATAGAATTTAGATAGTTAGATCATACAGTGTTTGTCCTTTCTGTTTCTGGTTTGTTTTTCCTTGCACATTTTGATACTGTGATTTTTCTTTATCTCAGTAATGGCATTTTTATGACTTTCTTAACACATCAGCAGTAGTTCATGGTACAATTGGTCTGTGCAATTTCTATAGTCTGTATTCTTAAGATAGGGGAACTCAGACTTGGTCATTTTCTTCTTTAAAATAGGTGTAAATACAATGAATGTGCTCAACAAGGAAACTTTTAGGTTTAATGATTGTGAGTAACAAATTGAAGAGAAATTATATGGAAGGGTGGTGAATGATCTTATCCCTTACTTAAAACATTGACTGCTTTGGAGCATAGTGAATCATTTCTTGTCTTAACTTCCATAGCATTACTTATGAGATAACCTATTTTATTTCTTGGTATGAAATATATTGTAGAGTCTGCATCCTTGATAACAGTAGTCATATATTAAAGATCAAGTGGTAGAGTAATTTCCTATTTATTTTTATTTTTTAATTACATTTTGTTCGTTTGTGTGTGCATATGGACATGCCATGACAAGCATGTGAGGATGAGAGGAAAAATTGTGGGAGTTGGTTCTTTCCGAGCCATCTCAGGCTATCATGCTTGAAGAGACAAGCATCTTTACCCACTGAGCCATCTTGCCGGCCCCATGTCCTTCCTGTTCTTCTTGTATCTCTGCACTTAACACAGACATTCATTGAATAATTTTGACCACCAAAAAATTTTTCAGTGCCAACTACATCATAATACAATGTTTAGAACAATGGTTATGAAACAATTTAAATCTTATCTGGAGTCATTTTGTAAATCTTAAGTCTTCCTGCTTGCAGATGTTCTTCTGTAATCTCAAACATTGTTATTAATTCTATTCAAGCATGCTACCGTGTGTCTGTATGTGTGTTGTGTGCATTTTCTACTCTTAACATTGAAAGCTGTTTGGTCTCAGTTTTTAAACTTCGTTTCTATTTTATTTGTTTGGATGTTTTGCCGTGTATGTGTAGTGCTCATAGAGGCCAGAAGAGGATTTCGAATCTCCTGGTACTGGAGTTACAGCCTGCTGTGAACTGCCATGTGGGTGCTGGGAATCAAACTCAAGTCCACTGGAAGACCTTTTAACCACTGAGCTGTCTTTCCAGCCTGCAGCTGATACTATTATTTGGGTGAACAAAGAAGTTGACTGTCTCCTAAATTATAGTTAGTAATGCTAGTCTCTTTGGAAAATTGTTCAGTGGGCTTGCCTCTATTAAAATTGTCTATCAGTTTAAGAAAGTGTGTTTGGGTCTTACTATTTCCAAAAAACTTTACTAAGAATGAAGGATTTCTATTCTTGAGTTCTGAACAATGTACGTAAAACTGTGCTGTAAAGTTCCATTATGTCAAGAACTCCTAATAGGTAAAGCTTGACATTCAAAATAACTCAAGTTCCTTTCTCCTTCAGCTTCCAGCTGATCTTACCAAGATGCACCTCACAGACAACCCTCATCCACAGGTGACTCATGTGTCTTCTAGTCAGTCTGGCTGTAGCATTGCCAGTGACTCTGGGAGCAGCAGTTTATCCGATATCTACCAGGTAATACCTTAGGCTGGGTGCTGTGCATACAGACTTTTTTAATTCTGCAAAATACCCTCTGCTTATCCTCTAGATCAGTTGTTCTCAACATGTGGGTTGTGGCCCATTTGGGGGTTCAAATGACCCTTTCACAGGGTCGCCTAAGACCTTCGGAAAACACAGATATTTGCATTACGATTCATAACAGTAACAAAATGACAGTTATGAAGTAGCAATGAAAATAATTTTATGGTTGAGTATTATGTTACCACAACATGAGGGCCTGTATTAAAGCATAAGGAAGGTTGAGAACCACTGAGCTAGATGATCATCTGTCTTTTAATTCAAGTGTGAAATTCAAGTATAAGGTTTCATCAAAGTATGCTTTATATTCTATCTCAGATTCATCAGCCTGATTAAAGAAGCAATCTGTCATTTGAGAGGATTAGTATAATCCAACAGTAATGACTATGGGATTTTTCTTTTCTTTTATCCAGTTGAATCCATATGATACAGAATGCATAAGATATAGAAGGGAAAAGTCTGTGTGTTTTTGTGAAACAGAATAGTGCCCTGTAACCCAGGCTGGCCTGAAAATTTTAGTTTTCCTGCTTCAGCCTCCTGAGAGTTGAGATTTCAGGCATCATGCCTGGGTTTAAAGATTTTTGAAACAACAGTTTACACCTGTGGAAGGCCTGATTTTTATAATCGTAGAAGTAAAATTTATGAAGAAAAGTAAGAATTGCTTTTGCACCATCAAACTTCTATCCTGTATAACATTAATTAAATAGAAAGTTAAATAGGGGATGTAATTATGGACTTCTCCATTTTTAAAACTGAACAGAAGTTGGGCGGTGGTGGCGCACGCCTTTAATCCCAGCACTCAGGAGGCAGAGGCAGGCGGATCTCTGTAAATTCCATGCCAGCCTGAGCTACAGAGTGAGTTCCAGGGCTGTTACACAGAGAAACCCTGTCTCAAAAAACAAACGAACAAACAAAAAACTGAATAAACTTGAAAAAATTCCAAGCCAAATGAGATTTCTTGTCTTTCTTTCTTTTTTCCAGTGACCCTTGTAATAAAAAGAGGGTTCTGGAAAGGATTACAAACTGAGAGAATCCTCGAACAATCCTACTGGATTAAATCCAAATTTGGTTTGGGCCAGTGCTTATTTGTTAAGTTCTCATGGTGGGCTGTTATTCTATCTTTAGTGTCAAATGTCTAGGGCAGATTCCTAGGTGTTAGGCCTTATAGCCTGAAGCCTAGTGGGAGTAAATAACCAGAGATTTGGTGTTGATGGTTGGGTTAGTCAATAATTCAGATATATTTTGTATTTCTGGGCTGACAAGTAGACATTTAATGTGAGCTACATATTTAATTTAAAATTTCAGTACTCATCTAAAAGGAAACGTAAAATTAATTTTGGTGATGTATTTTATTTAACATAGTATTTCTAAATGTCATTTTGATATTTAAGCAGTATTTTAATATTGTAAATGAGTTTCTTTGCATTTTTTTCATGCTTAGTTTAGATTTAAACAGCCCATCTCAGTTCTGACTGGTCAAACTTCATTGCCCCAGTAGCCATATATATAGATAGAGATATAGATAGAGATAGATAGAGATATACAGATAAGTAGCTACCATGCAGTAAAAAGCAAAATTATAGTCATTGTTTTCTGAAGAAAATATGTACAATTAGTTTCTACTTAGTTTCTCAGATTCAAGTATTTTAAGATAATAGCTTCTTTCTATGAAGGGGAATTTGTAGGCAGATGGAAAATTGAAAAAAGCTTGCAATTTTAGGTCAATATACAGCTTTCTTGACGAAAAGATACTAGGACCATCTCTGACTTCCTATTTGCCTTTTTATAATATTTATAAACTAGAAATTTACCCTTTCTATTTTATAAAAATACTATAAGGAATCTTAACAAATAAAATCAAAATAATACATAACTCTTAGCTACTCACTCCATTTCTTTAGTAATTGTTGGGTTAATCCATTCTACTTCTCGAAAGGAAGTACACTGTAGAAGAACTGGAGGTGTTGCTGCATCTAGGAATCAAGTTAGAGTTGTGTTTTTTTTCTGCTTCTGTGTTGTTTCATAAAGGAATCCTGAGGAAGATTGACTCTAAAACAACCAAATGGAGTGTTGTGGCTGTAGATTTCTCTCAAAATAATTGGTTATGTATGCCTTGCTAAGAGGGACAGTAAGCAAGATGTGGCACTGACAAACTATAGGTACCTGATCCTGCTGGGGATCCCATTTCTACGAGAGAAATGATTGCCTTTTTGAGGCAAGAAGCAAAGCCCTGAATAGTTGTAACAGAAAGAATGAAAGTGAACATATTTTTTTATTCAAATCAGTGCTTTGCTGTGTACTGGAGAATGGACTGTGTGTGCAGCTGGTATTTCTCCAAAGATGCTAGAAGAGGGTCTGAGATACTGCACTGATGGTAGCTTCTTCAGGTTACCTACCTACTAGTGATAGTTGGAAGTCTTGTATTGCAGGATGATGTCCCTCTATGTGGCTGCCTTGCTTGCACCCTTCCATGCATCTTCCTTCATCGATAACAGTCTTCAGTTTGAATTACCTTTTTGCTATTTTCTTTACAGTTAGAGAGAATATAGGTAAATGTCTTGCTGGTTATCCTTCATGTTACAGAGTATTGAAGAACATAGTTCATAATCCAGAAATTCGAACGTTAATTTTTATTCTTCCTTAGTTACTGAGTTCAGTACCATGTCATCAGTTCTGTTTCCTATATCATTATTCGTGTGTGCATATGTTTCATGGTCATTAATGCATTATTTACATGTAACAAAATTGACCTTTATGGGAAGGTAAATATGGGAAATTGGCATCGGGTCTGAAAGCATTTTAGACTTGTTTGTAGTCAGTTCCTCTTCTGATCCCTATCCCTGTGAAAAACCAGTCTGTTCTACACTTACTATTTTACATTTTCAAAATGTTATGTTAAATAGAATCTATACAACTAAAAAAGGGAGTGTGCATTTATGAATTACCCAGTAAGACAGAGGTGAAGTTTTAGTGAATTGAGAGAGTGAACAAGTAAAAAGATAAGACATTGAAAATTCCGGAAACAAAACAGGACTCAAATGTAAAGAAGAAAATTGTGGTAGTATTGAACTCAAAATGCTGAAGTGTAAGATAAGATCTTTTCTTTTTTTTTTTTTTCGAGACAGGCTTTCTCTGTGTAGCTTTGCGCCTTTCCTGGAACTTGCTTTGGAGACCAGGCTGGCCTCGAACTCACAAAGATCCGCCTGCCTCTGCCTCCCGTGTGCTGGGATTAAAGGTGTGCGCCACCACTGCCTGGCTAAGATCTTTTAAGAGTGGCCAGTTAAGGTAGAAATTCTCAGATCCTTACTTACAGCTAACTTTTAATTAAGGCAATTTCCTAGAACTAGAAACATCTTATCTTGACAAAAGCAACTTAGGGGAAATGGTATGTTTGCTTACAAGTCCAGGTTTACAGTCCATCATTGTGGGAAAGCAACTAGTCACATTTCATCTATAGCCAGGAGCAAAGAACACTGACTTAATGGCTTCATGCTTGTGCTCAGCTTCCTTTCTCTACTCTTACACAGTCAGAACCCCCTGGTCAGGTCTTCTCACCCCAGCAGAATCACAGACGTGCCCACAGGCCAAACTGATCTAGACAGACAGTCCCTCACTGAAATCCTTCCCAGGTGATTCTAAATTGTGTGAAGCTGACAGTTAAACTGTCCATCACACACCATAAAATAAAGCAAAACAAGCCAACAAGATAAAAGTAGACGTGAATTCTTATATTTTATGTCTTGAATAAACTTAAATGATAATTTGTAAATGTGTGGTAAATGATCAAAGGAATATATAGTAAAAGAAAAAAGAAACTAGAACAGAATTAAAAGAGAATGATAAAGTAGACCTCAAAAAATATAAAATTTCTAGACCTGCAATTTTAATAAGAAACCATGTATAGGATAAGAAATATTTAGAAAAATTGTGTGTACCTGCATGTGTGCGTGTGTGTGTGTTTCCAATAGAGCCTAGGGAATAAAACAGGTAAGAAAGGTTAAATGTTAGTACTGGACCAAAGGCTGCCTTTCAAGGAGTACTTGTTAAATCTATGAATATTCCAAAACTGAATGTTCCCTGAAAAGGGTTAAATGAAACCCTGGACCTGATAATGCTGAAAGGAAAAGCATTGAAAGTATGAGGTTCTGGCTTAACACTTAAACCTCAGCTTAAAAATGTGGTTTTCCAAAGTTTGTATAACATTTTTATTACTATCTATAGCACCTCTTACTATAGCCTCATGGTTATCTGACTGCAAACAGGAAAAGGATATTCTCTGGTGATTTATTTGGTGACTGCTAGCTCATCACAAAAATCAGCTCATACTCAGGAAATGATAAGTACAAAGAGTTTAATACTTGTCCTACTAGACCCCTGCCGTGTCTTCCCCTGTGCTTAATCCGTTTAGAGAATCTGCCTCCTAGGGCTCAATTTGCTAACTATCCTACAAAAATGATTCCATATTCTTCTTCCATCTCTTGATATTATCATTCTAGTCCCCATGATTCTGTTTATTTTTGTTGCCCATTGCCAATCTTTTCTGTTTGAATCTTCATAATTACTCTTTTTACCGTGCCACCCTCCCACCCCACCCCACCCCTCTCTATACCCTGGGCTGGTCTATAGAACTCATGGATTCAGTTTTTCATATGTTGGGATTGTGGGCCTGAGCCACCATATCCAGTTAAATTTATTCATCTATTCATTTTATAGTGTATGCTTCCTTAACAAGAGTCCTTATTTTTGCTTTACAAGTGCTTGGTAGTCACAGAATAGGATTTCTTCTTTGTGAAGCAGTATAGTCTATTCAAGCTGGTATAATAAAATGTCATGCACTGGGTAGCTTACAAACAGTAGAAATTCTCTTTTCATAGTTTTGGAAGCTGAAGTTCCAGATTAAGGTGCTGACAGACTTGGTATACTGCAAAAGACCTCTTTCTAGTCTATTAAGAATTTTTAGGTACATTTGAGGCCAACCTGGTCTATAAAGTGAGTTCCAGGACAGAAAGGTTACACAGAGAAGCCCTGTCTCAAAAAAAAAAAAAAAAAAAAAAAAACAACAGGAAGGAAGGAAGAGAGAGAAAGAAAGAGAAAAAGAAAGAAAGAAGAGGGAGGGAGGGAAGAAAAGAAAGAAAGAAAAAGAAAGAGGGAGAGGGAAAGAAAGGAAGAAAGAAAGAAAGAAAAAAGAAAAGAAAGAAAGAAGAAAGAAAGAAAAATTTTAGGGTGTTAGATGGCTCCATCGTTAAGAGCACTTGTTTTGGTTCCCAGCTCCCATATAACAGTTCATAACCATCACTGTCTCCAGTGCCAGGGAATCTGGTACCACCTTCTGGCCTCTGAGGACACCAGGCATGCATGCAGTTCACTTACAATACATGCAGCCAAAACACTCATGCACATATAATAAAAATAAGTGAATGAAAACAATTTTTAGGATCTGAGGGTATACCTCATCTAGAAGAGCCTTGGGTGGCCCTGTATTTGATCCTTACCACTGTTGAAAAGGGAGAGAGATCTGGGGATGTAGCTCAGTTAGAGTGCTTACCTAACATGTTGGGTTCAATCTCAATACTTCATAAACTGAGCATAGTAGCACATATCTATCTATAATCCCTAATGGCAGCAAGAATATCAGAAATTTAAGGGCATTTTTGGATACAAGTCTTGAGTTCGAGGCCCATCTGGGAACGTGAAATCCTGTCTCAAAAAGGAAAAGAGGGTAACAGGGTCTAGAGCATTGCAGCAGACTTTTAAAGCCAAAGCCAGCTTTTCTAGTCTTAAAAGGTCTCAAGTTGTGTATTTAATGTGGATTATTAACCACTTAAAGGTTTGTGGGAATCCAGAAGCAGTATAAATTGTGCATAAAACAAGACTGAGTTGTTATCAGAGCTCTAACTTGAATTAACAAAGGCCAAAAGAATAATGTGCTGACCCACAGACAAAGTGGAAAGATTTCTGACGGCAGAGAGTCTGTACTCGCAGATAGGGCTCCCTGTCCTATCTGTCTCTGGTCATTTGGCACACACACCCTGTGGTTTGCCTATTTTTCCTCCATCTCTCTCTGTGATACAGTTGCTGGTACTCTTTCTTTCTCTGTCTGGTGTGTTGTATTTCTGTTGCTTCATTCCTCTTTCTGGCTCTGCTTTTCTTACTCAGAATTCACCTTCCCATTTCCCTGCCTCTTCTCTTCCTATTCGTTTTTAATTTTGTTCATATTTTTTACTCTGAAACTTTCATTGATGGTCATAGTTCACCTTATTTAACTGTCCCCCAACCCCTCCTCCCACCTCTCCATGGCTTCCCCCCCAGTATGTCTCTCTTCCTCTTTTGGGGGAAAAAATCCATGCACACACACACACACACACACACACACACACATCCATATGTTCTGAGCTTGAGCATTATTAGTGCTGCCCATGTGTACAAGGTTGTGAGATTATCTACTGCAGTACAAGGAACCTACCAGTGGCTACCCCTCAGAAAAGTGACTCCCTCTCCCCCCACCTTATAGCTCCTCAGCTATGGGTAGGACCTTAGGAGCAACTCCCCAGTCCACGCTGGACTATTCTTCCTTTATACTGACTTAATTTTATTCCAAAGTACTTTTCTAAATAAGAATACCACGTTATACTGGATATTTTAAGTGCTTTGATCTTGTATAGCAGGAACCACCATTGATGTGAGTTCATGAGTGCAACATGTTATATTCAAAGGAAGTATATCAGACCACTCCTCCCCATTGTCTGGCTCTACATTCCTTCTGCCCCCTCTTCGATCATTTTCCCTGGGGAGGGGAGGTTAAAAATAGAGAATAAATGACTGTGAAAGAGGACAGGAGGAATGTAAGATCTTAGATGAGCCTGTCATAATCTTCACTAGTACTCATCTTTGAATGCTTACATTTATTTTTATGGAATTCTTGTGCTCAACTCATTGTTTTCTGTGACTGCCTTAATATTGAAAAGTAGTACCTAATCAGTTTTCACTTTTGAAAAGATATCTTCGCCGGGCAGTGGTGGCGCACGCCTTTAATCCCAGCACTCGGGAGGCAGAGGCAGGCGGATCTCTGTGAGTTCGAGGCCAGCCTGGGCTACAGAGTGAGCTCCAGGACAGGCGCAAAGCTACACAGAGAAACCCTGTCTCGAAAAACCAAAAAAAAAAAAAAAAAAAAAAAAAAAAGAGAAAAGATATCTTCATTTTCTGTGAATGACAGCTCTTAAAACCTGTTACTTCCTAAGATATTCAACATTGATGTTTCCAAAGTTGTGGTTGTTAGGTTGATTTTAGAAATAACTTTGAATAATCTTTGCTCTTTGCAATGTTTTTAAGGCCCAGTAATATATTAGAAAGTGGTAGTGTTTCTTTGGTTTTTATGTCAGTGTTAGTACTTTGTAATACTATTGTGCCTCTTCTCAAACTCCGGCTCTTAATCTCCATGATTGCCTGTCCTACTAGACTTTGTATCTTTATGATGAAAGAATAACATTTTTCACAATAAGCAGCATGTATTAACAAGGTACTGGTTCATCTGTTTTAGAAAGCTTTGCTTTAGGAAAAGCAGATGTTTATTGGAGAGCAGTTACTAATACATTTAATAATGTTTGTGTCTGACTTATCATGTAGATAACACAGAAGAAAGATAGGCCTGCATTTTAGGTAGAACCATGTTTTATAAATAAGTATCTTTCCATTGTTGCTGAATTCCTTATATTTGGCATTTAAGGCCATTTTGGTCAATTTACAGTGTGATGTATAATATTTTTAGCATGAAATGTTTCATTGAAATTTCTTTCTGTAGGCTACAGAAAGTGAAGTAGGAGATGTAGACTTAACACGTCTTCCAGAAGGACCTGTTGATTCTGAGGATGAAGAGGATGAGGAAGAGGAGATTGATCGAACAGATCCACTGCAGGGTAGAGATCTTGTTCGAGAGTGTCTTGAAAAGGAACCTGCAGACAAAACTGATGATGATGTTGGTAAGAAATATATCTGTGTTCAAGGACAACCTGGACTCTACGAAAAAACCGATAGATAGATAGATAGATAGATAGATAGATAGATAGATAGATAGATAGATAAAAATAAAGAAATACATATGTTCACATAAGCATTTTTAACCGTATATGCAGAATAGTCTGTTGCCACATAACATACTATACCATAGCTTAACTTCTTAAAACAACATACATTTATTATTTCATAGTCAGAATGTATATACAGACTTCAGTCATCTGAGTCTTCAGTAGAGTGCATGAGAATATGTCCAAGATGACCTACTCACAAGGCTTCTGGCATAAGACCTCAGTTCTGTGTTATGTAGTCTTTTGTAGCCTGTCTATTCACCCTAACTACGTGGCAGTAGATCTCCTCTAGTGTGGATAATTCAAGGGTGAGTCTTCCCCAGTGTCTTTTATGACCATCATCACTTCTGCCACAGCCATTGCACCATGCAAAACTGAGACAATGTTTGTGAAAGACTATACCTGGACATTGATATCAAGATGTCAGCTCATTGAAAACCATTGTTAAGACTTGCTGTGTTTATAAAATAAAACCATGAATTTCATAATACTGATTTTTTTCTCTTTATGTTCATAAGACATTTAAAGCTCACTGGAGTTGTGCCTAGAGTCTGTGAAGTAGTTTTTAAATCGATTTCAAATATATCTGTGTTACCTTCGTGTGTGTGTGTGTGTGTGTGTGTGTGTGTGTGTGTGTGTGTGTGTGTTAAAACTATAGATAGCCGGGCGGTGGTGGCGCACGCCTTTAATCCCAGCACTCAGGAGGCAGAGCCAGGCGGATCTCTGTGAGTTCGAGACCAGCCTGGTCTCCAAAGCGAGATCCAGGAAAGGTGCAAAGCTACACAGAGAAACCCTGTCTCAAAAAAAAAAAAAAAAAACGAAAACTATAGATAAAACTTTTTACATATTTCTTACAGAACTAGTTAATCTATTTTAATTGAAAATTTGAATTCTGAAGATGTTGATGTGTCTTTAAGGAATTAAGTTTACTTAGTGTCAATTACATATTGCTGTAATACATGTTCAGTTAAGATTTTAGATTTTCTTTTTATAATCATTGCTGTTAACATTACAAGTCAGTGCTAGAAAAAAATCATAACTTCATCATTATATTTGATTGATATATATATAATATATCAATATAAATGATCAGTATATTTGAGCATTTGTGGCCATTATAAAGATAGAGTATTATTAAATAACCACTGTTTAGACTCATGCTGAAAATGTCTGCATAGAGACTATGCTAGTTTCATGACGTTTTAAAATTGGTTTATTTCATTCTGATTACATGTGAGATTCTTGTGTGATCATTTCTGTTGAAGCTTGTTTAACTTAACTGCGGATATATGTATTTATCTTTATTAACCATATGTTTTTACCAAAAAATAGCTTCAGAAACCCATAAGCACTTAGTAAGAAGTTAAGTAGTTGATGTAATAAATCTTGAGGTACAATTCACTTTAGTTATTCCCAAGTTACCGACTAACATTTACCAGTAGAATTAAGAAAAATAACATTCTAGACAAAAGGGTTTTTGCAAATCAAAGATTAGCACTAAACTGCACCACCAATCAGGTGCCATCTCCAACTAGGCAAATCACAGATGTTACAGCTTCATTTGAACCTGTGTGGTTTCCTCGTTCTCTGAGTGTTCTGAATGATGATATCTGTATTTCTAATGTGAGGATAAATGTACATACAGTCTATCAGTGTGTATGTGCATACATATAACCTTCCAAATAACTGGGTTTTAAAATTATTTTTTAATATGGTGCTTATTTTACCTGCATGTATGTCTGTGCATCGTGTGTATGCAGTGCTATGGAGATCAGTAAGGGAGTGTCATATACAGAATTGGAATTACAGATGATTGTGAGCCACCATGTAAGTTCTGTGAATCGAACACAGGTTCTCTGGAAGAACAGCTGGTGCTCCTAACCACTGAGCTGCCTCTCCAGCCCCTATTTGGTTTGGTTGTTTTGGTTTTTTTTATATGAATGGTTGTGACGTGATCTATCTTGATGTTCTTATTTTAGCAATATAAGTTCCTAAGTAGATTCCTAATAGAATATTGAATTATAGAATTTGTTGTATGTTAAAGTAGTATCCTTGATCTTTATGCTAGAATTTCTGTTTTCTTATAGAACAGTTGCTTGAGTTCATGCACCAGCTCCCTGCCTTTGCAAACATGACCATGTCTGTAAGGAGAGAACTCTGCTCTGTCATGATTTTTGAAGTAGTGGAGCAGGCTGGGGCTGTTATTCTTGAAGATGGGCAAGAGGTAGGTCAGCAAATAAGTCATTAATTTCTTTAGGCTTGTGTAAATCCAAGATTTTGAGTTTGAAGTATTTTCAGTGAATACTGAGTCAAGGTAGGTTTTTGTTGTTATTGTTGTTTGGTTGTTTGGTTGGTTTTGGTTTTGTTGTTGTTTGGATTTTTGTTTGTTTTTTTATTTTTTGGTTTTTCAAGGCATGGTTTCTTTGTGTAGCCCTAGCTGTCCTGGAACTCACTCTGTAGACCAGGCTGGCCTTGAACTCAACAGAGATCTGCCTGCCTCTACCTTCCAAGTGCCAGGATTAAAGCCGTGTGCCATCACCACTTGTTGGTAGTAAATTTTTGAAGAGATAAGTTGTTTTTGTTGTTGTTGGGTTTTTTATTATTGGGTTTTTCGTGTGTGTGTGTGTGTGTGTGT
>CABHPH010144629.1:0-60782 GCA_902168325.1 Peromyscus nudipes
GCTGCCTCTCTCCATCCACATTCACCAAATACTGTCAGTGTTGGAGTGGTAGCTGAATGTAGACATTGGAACTTGCCTCCCCATGTGCACCACATACTCTTCCTAGGGTCTCCCATGGCTTCCACCCTAACTCTTCCTCTCCTTTCTCTACGACCGAGGTCAAATGGAACATTTGTTTTCCACCCCAGGTCTTCCTGACCAAATCTCGACCTCCTCCTATCTCGACCTCCTCCTATCTCCTTCAACTTGGAGCATTCACTGACAGCTGCTGTTAGATTTTGTATCCCCATGACAAAGCACCAAGGAAGGAAGGGTTTGTTTGGATCATGATTTCAGGTGGTTCCATCCATTGTCCCATGGCTCCATGTGCTAAGGCATAATATCGTGGCAACAGGGACATGTGACAAAGGAGGTCCTTCACCTTGTAGTGGCTGGAAGACGGAACAAAGAGCACGTAGGAGGGGGTCAGGGCAAGATAAAGCCCCAAACAGCATGCCCCTGGAACCTACTTCCTCCAACCCGGCCCCACATTCTATAGCTCTACCACCCCCGCTAAGAATCCACTCAAATTTTAAACCACTCAATGGATCAAACCAGTTATTAGGTCAGAGCCCTTATAATGTAACTGTATCTGAAAATACCCAGAGATGATCTTTACTAATCTCCTAGGTGTTTCAGTCCAATCAAGTTGACAATCAAGATTAACAATGTCGAATTCCCTATGTGCCTGGCCCTATACCAGGGACAAGAAGATAAATCCAAACAAAACGGGAACTCTTCAAGGAATTTAAAAGTCTAGTAGAAAGGACAGATGGGTATCTTAAAATAGACTGACATGACTAGAAATGGAAGAGATAATTGCCATTTTCCAGAGAACACCTAAACCAGCCTGGAGTTATGGCTCAATCATACCACAAGGACACTTGTTCAGCTATGTTCATAGCAGCATTATTCATAGTAGCCAGAACCTGGAAACAACCTAGATACCCCTCAACCGAAGAACGGATAAAGAAAATGTGGTACATTTACACAATGGAATACTACTCAGCAGAGAAAAACAATGACAGCATGAAATTTGCAGGCAAATGGATGGGACTAGAAAATATCATCCTGAGTGAGGTAACCCAAACCCAGAAGGACAAACATGGTATGTACTCACTCATAAGTCGATACTCGATGTATAAAGCAAAGAACAATCAGACTACAATCCACAGTCCTAGAGAAACTAGATAACAAGGAAGACCCTAAGAGGGACACAAGGATCACCCTGGGAAGGGGAAATAGATGAGATGTCCTGGGTAAACTGGGGTGGAGGGTAGAGGGGAGGAGATAGGGTGTGGGAACATGAGAGATAGGGATGGTTGAGTTGGAGGAGGGACAGAGGGAGAGCAACAAAATAGATATCTTGATATAGGGAACCATTATGGGGTTAGGGAGAAACCTGGTGCCAGGGAAATCCCCAAGAATCTTCAAGGATGACCTCAGATAAGACTCATAGCAATAGTAGAGAGGGTGCCTGAACTAGCCTTCTCCTGTAATCAGATTGGTGACTACCCTAACTGTCATCACAGAACCTTCATCCAGTAACTGATGGAGCAGATGCAGAGATCCACAACCAAGTACTGGGCTGAGCTCCGAGAGTCCAGTTGAAGAGAAAGAGGAGGGGTTATATGAGCAAGATCATGATGGGGAAACCCACAGAGACAGCTGACCTGAGCTCATGGAAGCTCACGGACTCTAGACTGACAGCTGGGGAGCCTGCAAGGGGCCAAACTAGGCCCTCTGCATGTGGGTGACAGTTGTGCAGCTTGGTCTATTGGTGGGGCTCCTAGCAGTGGGACCAGGATCTGTCCCTGTTGCATGAGCTGGCTTTTTGGAACCTATTCCCTATAGTGGAATGCCTCACTTAGCCTTGATGCAGGTGAAGAGCTTGGTCCTGCCTCAACTTGATGTGCCATGCTTTGTTGACTCCCATAGGAGGCCTTACATTTTCTGGGGAGTGAATTGGGGTGGGGGGCATAAAGGAGGGGAAGGGAGGGAATGGGAGGAGTGGAGGGAGAGGAAACTGTGGTTGGTATGTAAAATAAATTTTTAAAAATTATTATTATTAATATTAATAAAAGGATCAGATTTGCAGTTTAGGGCACACTGGTAGCTATGAGAAGAAGGCTGAAGACTTCTGCCTGGACACCAGCCAGGACTAGAAAGAAGTAAAGAGAGTCTCCATTACATGTGACCTGGAGACTGAGTGGAGGAGGGCAGACATGGAAGAGAAGGAAGCTGGAGGAGCTTCTGACCTCCACTCCTGGGGAGGGCAGAGCAGAAAAGGAGGAGAGACTCAACAGGGCAGCACCAGCTTGCTAGCTTGGATGTCAGAATAAATGGAGGCAGCATCACTAGCCTTCGAGCAGCCTGGAACTAAAAATAAGGTTTTGGGAAGGTGTTGAAGGTGCTAATTGGGCCAAGAGAAGGAGATCAAGAGATTATAAGATGATAAGGGGGTTCCATTTTCAGTAAATTACAGAAAAGGCAAAACAAGATAGTGTCAGGAATCGGATCCATGAGGCTGAGGGCCAGGCGAAGGAGCAAGAGAAAATGTTAAAATGGGAGAACACAGCCAGAAAGAATTGTTCTAAGGCTGATGTATTTGCCTGGGTTCTCCAGAGGAAAAGAACCAACAGAATATTCTATTTTATTCTCTGCTGCCTAGTTCAGACCAATATATGTAATTATTAGAGTAGGTTTGTTAAACTTACTTCCATGACTTGAATCTGGACAGTGCCACAGTGGCCATCTGCAAGGTGAAGAGCCAGGACAGCAGCAGCAACTGCTCAGGTCAGGAACCTAGAAGCCCCAAAACCAGAGGGAGCAATGATTCAGCACCAGTCTGATGCTGAGGGCCTGGAAGCACCCTATAGAGGGGCATGTGCAATTCTGTGTTTCAAATGTCTAAAAAGCTGCAGTGTGACATCCACTGACAAAAATGGCAGCAGAAGCTGTACACACCCAAGTCTGGGCAAGCTTTCCCATTCCTCGTTTTCATCCCATCTGGGCTGCCACTGGGTCCCGCCCAGCTGTCCTCGCCATGGGCAGGGCCTCCCGACTCCGTTTGCTGATACCAGAGGCCAGTCTTCTCTGGAAAACCCTCACAGACACCAAGTTTGCTCAACCCATTTTCTAAGTATACCTAAGCCCAGTCAAAACGATGACCAAGATTAACCATTACAGGCAACAAATATCTCAATTAAGATGGTAGTTATAAAACAATACACAATGAACAAAACTGATGGAGCTATGAACCTAAAGTGAATACATTTTAATGTGTTTACGTGTAAATACCTGAGCTGCATTTAAAACAATATCCTCCAGTAGAGAGGACAATATGCAGACGTTGGACTGAGATATAGATTGCTGAACTACTTGCTAATTAGGTGAGTATACTGTATAAAGTAGAAGAACAGAAGCCATGGCAAGTGCCGTAAGACACGGTAAAACGATGTGAAGAAAGACCGTGAAGGATCAAAAAACTAAAAAGCACAGCACCAAAAAAAAAGGGGGGGGAAACTAGTGAACGAACACTGAGGAGAATATTTTAAGAGAGTAATCAGCAGAGAAAATGCCCCCAAGAAAGGCCCAGAAAGATGGAACTAAGCCTGAGCACCCAGTGCCTTTGTCTATCTAGAGGACTTTGGTGAAGTCTGAGGTTTCTTCTCCTTAGTCTTGCTATTATAATAACTAGGTTACCCTGAGGCAGTGGTTTTAAAACATAATTTTTTAGTAGCAAAAAAAAAAAATGTGGGGAGTGAGTGGTAGAGGACTTAGCATGACCAATTCTAAATTTGCTGGCTTTGGGTCCTGAAATTGAATGCATGAACATTTTGGCCATTTCTGGTCATGCACGGGTTGGGCAAAATTTAAAATAAATTAGAATTACATAGCACCTTGTGCCTGGAAACGAAGGCCAAGATGGATGGTTGTGATAGCCTCCAGTGTTGATGCCAGGAACTGTTTGAACAGGTACTAGGAATCCAGAGAAACCAGGCTCACTGCTGGGAACCAGGACGGTGAGGTTATAATCTACATTACAAGGCTGAGGGTGACACCTGGTGGCTACAGATATCACTGCATGTTCCCAAAATCAGCCTGCCAGGCTTGCTCTCCAGCTTCCCAGTCTTGGAGGGCAAGCCAGGCTAAAAGCAGGATTAGGTGACCATGAGTGAACCCCCGCAATAGTACCAACCACCCTTCCTTTCAAATGATGAGACCTGTAAAAAGAGTTCATGGCCGTACTGCAGCACTATATTACGTCATACACCCTTACAAGGCAGGAAAAGCCACCTGTCACAGCTCCATTTTATGAATAGAAGACTTGGGGGGTGGGGAAGAAATACAGAAAGGTGAAAGAATTAACCAGATCTTGTGGATACAGGTGAAGTGCTCACTCTGTAATAGCATGTCATTAGACCTTACCCAAGGCATACCTTGGGGATGCAGTTAGGCACCCAGAGTCCACACATGAGCCCTAGACATGAAATCTGACTTGGATTCTAAGAGATTCCAATGCCATTCGGTCAACAGGCATTTCTTGAGTCCTTACTTCTCACCGGGCATAGTATGTGTGTAGACAATAGAGCTCTGCCTGAATAAGCACTTACCTATCCACAATGGCAAACAAGCATGGTTCAGGGCAGGACCGGAATGGGGAGGCCAGCATGCAGCAGAAGTACATCTCTGCAGAAAAGGATTGGAAACGGACAGGGACACATCTCCCCACACCTGCGTAAGGCTTCAGCTGTGAGCAGTTCAGAGTGTGTTCTCTGTCACCAGACCACCTGGAGTGAGAGGGAAGTACACACACATTTCCACACACCTGTCTCTTCCCAAAGAATAGAAAATGGGGAAGAGAATTCATCTTCAGTCAAACTAGGAAATAAACAACATCCTAATACTTGGCTGATGAGACAAGTCAAGGAAAGAGGCAGGCAGGGCAAGCATGTGTCCAGCCCTTGGGTAGCTCATGGTTCTATGGAAGCCAGACATGTATTAGCTCGGCAATGAAAAAGGACCCAGAACTCGTGATCGTCCCACTCAAATGCAGGAGAAATGGGAATTATGCCAGCGAAATCTTGACACAAAAACTAGAAATTGGCAAAGCACATACAAACAGCTCTGCCTCTTCTCATCAGAGATAGCCGAAAAGAAGCAAATGCTAACATGCACTGCAGACCCAGATGATATTCTGAGTAAGCAGGCTTGCTGTTCACTCCCCAGATAGAGGAGGAGGCAAGCATGAAACAGATGTGTCCTATGCAGAAGGCAGAGAAGAGCCTGTAAGGTACGTAAGAGATTTACACCCCTGGCCAGATACTGCCAGGCAGTGAGGGAGAACCGTGCTATAACTATATACCAGTACTAAAAAGATAGAAGAAACCTTGTTTTAGGAACACACCCCCCACCCCCCCACCCCCGTGTAGCCCAGGCTGGCCTTGAACTCCTGCCTCAGCCTCCCAAGTGCTGGGGTTACTGGCATGCCTCACTCTCAGTTTTCTGAATCTTTAATGCATACCTAAAGTCAATAAGCCAAGAGAATCCATGAGCTCTAAGAGAACTAAGAGGGATGTATGAAAGACCCTTGAGCTGCTCTGGGGGCCTCTGCCCCCAGTTAGAAGGATGCTAAGTGAAGGGTGGAAGTCCAGGATCTGTTACAAACTATGCCCTCGGGAATCCCTAAGAGCAAAGGTTACTGCAGGAGCTGACCTGGAATGTTTCCTACCTTGGGCCAAAACTTGGAATCATTTTAACTATTTTTCACAATCCATCAAATGATGATACTTGTAAGGAAATGGGTAGAGCTTGAAACTACTACATTAAGTGAGGTGACTCAAACCAGACAGACAAGAACTCCATATGTTTTCTTTCATATTCAGATCCTAGTTTGCAATCCGTATATGCGTGGATATAAGTGGTTTGCATGGGCAATGCCTAAAAGGAAACCAAGAGAGGGGAGAAAATGAGGAAGCTGGGGGTGAGGGTGGTTGTGGGGGGTGTGTGTGCAAGTACACAAAAAGATACATGTGACAATAAAGGACAAAGAAAACTGGGTGGAGGGAAAGATCCGAGAGGAGGGGGATGGAGATGTGGGGAGAATCGAGTAAAGCATACTTTGTTTGAGAATGCCACTATAATCTAATACATTATAAACTAACCTTAAAAATATTTTTTTACAAATCCAAGTTTCCTGCAAACATATCAGCACAAACCTTTCCTCTCACAGGAGGAGTCTGAAAAGCTACTCTCTCTATTCAGGGAATCCCCAGGGAAAAATGAACCTCAAGTGCTTCTCAGTGAGAATCACACTGGACACCCTGCAGACACAAATGGGAAAACACTCGGGCCCCTCGGGATCCCCACAGTGAGCAAAACCTGCTCCACTCAAAAATGACCAAACACAAGAAAACAAACCACCAGGAGAAGTCAAACAAAGAAGCGAAGACTGGATCCCAAATGCTGCAGTTGCTAAAACGATAGACACAGAATAAAAAAGAAGTAAAAATGAACAAGCAGTGAGCACAGAAAGCCTGGGCTAAGAACAGCAGCAGCTGTATGCACAGTGGCCAAATCCTAGAAACAGCAGCACCCCCAAAGGAGACGGGTACACAAACGGTGTTGGGCTCATTCAGTGAAACTGTACTGAGAATTAGAAAGGAACAGATAACAATCTTAAAAACAAGATGAGTGGGAATGCTGTTTGGTACTTTTTAGACAAAGCTCCAAAAGACAAAAACCAATGTCAAGGCAATAAAAATCAGAATATCTAAGGGAGGAAGGGTAAATTAACCACAAGGGTAACAACAGAACTTTCTGAGGTTATGGCAATATTCTGTACAATGCTTATACACTGATTTCACAGGCACACACAGCTATGAAAACCCATTTCATTGCGTAAGTATATCTAAATGACATGCACTTAACAAAAAAGAAACCACAAGTTATGTCTTCATCCATAAAAGTGATCAAATATTTGGAAAAAGATCTAAGAAGAAATTCTAGAAATAAAAATATACAAGCTGGGTGTGGTGACGCATGTCCTTAGTCCAGCACTCAGCAGGCAGAGGAAGGCGGATCTCTGTATACTCAAGGCCATCATGTTCTACCAAGTGAGTTCCAGAATGGCCAGGGCATAAAATAAAAAATATATAAGCTTCTAAATTCAAAAGCTGAGTAGGTTCTGCTTCAAGCTATGTTTTATATAAAATATTAAGTCTAAATCTCTCAAGAACATCTTCTTTGGCGGCAGAAGGTTGAGACAGGGTTTCTCTGTGTAGCCCTGGCAGTCCTGGAACTCACTCTGTAGACTAGGCAGATCTCAAACTCAGAGACCTACTTGCCTCTGCCTCCTCGGTGCTGGGGTTAAAGATGTGTGCCACCATGCCAGGCAAGAACATCTTTAAAAGCAACAGAACACCATCATTATTCTAAAAGACATTTTCAGGGCCTGGACTCAGCTGGGAAAAAGGCTAACCGCACAAGTTTGTCAATCTGAGTTCGGTTCCCGGAACCCACAAAAAGAACCACATGCAGTGTCACACATCTGTAATCTCAACACTCCTACAGAGAGATGGAAGGCAGGAGAATCACCTGGAAGCTCATGGGCCAGCTGGCCTGGAGTATAAAGCCTAAGAAACAACAAGAGAGACCCTATTTCAACAAGATAAAAGATGAGAACTGAATCCTGAAAGTTGACCTCTGACTTCCACACAAGTGCTGTGACACACACACACACACACACACACACACACACACACACACTCACACCCCAAATTAAAACAGATCTTTTCAAACATCTACAATACATGAAAAACTTGAATATAATTCTTAAAGAGAAGGGCTGCGGAGAGCTAGGAGTCAAATACTGAACTCTACTTTTCCCTCTCAACACATTTGCTGAAAGTGGCCACCTGAGAGTGGAGGGGTTACAAGAAAATGGCAACAAGGGTCTTGAGGACCCAGATGGGCTATTTGTAGTCCTAACAGCTCGAGAGTTAAGTATCCCCGGGTTTTCAGGTGAGAGCCTGGCGGAGCCATACCCAAGGACCAAAGGTGACAGCTTTCACAAAGACCCAGATGAGCCAACGGGCTTTCTTTTTTCTTTATTTGTTTTGAATTTCAAAATGGATTGAGTCTTTGGAGTATTTTTCTAGTTCAACCATCTAAGTGAAATAAAAATAAATAAGTAAGTCGTCTTTAGAAAGAGAGTTCATTCCGAGTCTCAAATGAGCTCTACAACTTTTCAAACACAATGTTGCTCGTTCCAACAAAACCCAGACACGCATTGTAGAGGGCATCCAGGACAAAGGCAGTATGAATGCCACCAATTCCATGCTTGTTCGGCTGTCATCTCCCCAGCTCCTTCATCGTGATCTCAGAGATGATTTTCTATAATTACTATAACCACATATAGTTGAGCCACCATTATTTCACACAATGACCATCCTTGGGTCACAATGGCCATCCTTTGGGCACAGTGTATCTGTCCATCTTAAAGGAAGATAAGGATTCCCCCAATCACAACTAGAGTGCTTATCCCTAAATGAAACACCTGTATCACACACACCCCAACCCTGAGACTAAGGGACCATTGAAGAAGAAAGTGAAAAGATAGCAAGGGACAGAGCATAGGGCGGACCATCTAGAAATGGTGTCTTGTGGATGTGGCAAGGCTGTTGCACCCCTGGACATACAACAACTGTGACTCCTGGCACAGACCAAAGCAGCCAACATTCCAACATGGGTGGAGGAGGGGCTCAGAAGGACCCATCCCTAGCTGAGGAGCCAGTGGCAGCTGATGGTTGCTGGGGGAGGAAGAGCCAGTTCTCTGCAGGGTGTGATCTCTGGTACATCGCTCATGCTCTAGTGGACTGCCCATGCACATGCAGGTGTCACTGACGACACTCAGTGGGTTATGAAGGGGGAGGAATGAAATTAGGGGGGTGCGGGAGGGGGTGAGAGGTAGATATGATCAAAATGCATTGTATACATGTATAAAATTCTCAAAGAATAAATTTTACTTAAAAGAATACGTAACTATCTAAACTATCATTTAGTTTAGTTTAATAAAAGTGTTTTTATTAATGTTTATCTAATGTTTAATTAAAAAAAAACCTTAGAATATCTGAGAATTTGCTACCAAAACAGTATGAAAAATAAACAGAACGAGACAACAATTTTATACTTTTCTCCAGATATCCATGAAGACTTTTTTAAGACAATACTTTGGTTAATGCTTTGAGAATTTTATACATATATACAATGTATTTTGATCATATTCACACACACACATTCCCATTCTTCCCCAACTCCTCCTATATCCACCCCTACACCCTCTCCCAATTTCATGAAGGTTTTCTTTTAGGTAATGGGCAGGATTGGTGTGTAGCCATTCTAGCCTGAATACTCACTCTGTAGTCCAAGCTGGCATCAAACTCATGGCAACCCTCCTACCTCAGCCTCCCAAGTGCTGAGATTTCAAGTATGCAGCATCAGGGGCGGCTCTAAGGTATTCTTCTGTGACACTGGGGGTTCAACCCAAGGCCTTGTGCATGTGAGGCAAACACGGTATCACTGAGCTGTTCCCCCGTCCCCTTTGGTGATAATTGCTTTTAAAGAAATGAAGACGTTGGGTAAGAACTTGTGTGTGTGTGTGTGTGTGTGTGTGTGTGTGTGTGTGTGTGTGTGTAAGGGGGTGGGTGTGCTGTGAAATCTAATTTGACTATCTACAACCATCACGCACCCAGCAGGGTTGTGTTTCTGCCACATTATCACTTTCGTGATCTGCATGCTGTTCTACGTTTGCTGAATTGCACCCTTCATTTTCTCGTGTGTGTTCTCTGCGTTGAGTTGTTTCTATTTTGGGGTGGTTATATAAGACTTGCTTTTATTTTAATACTGATGTCAGCATTTCAAGTGCTGTGAAATCATGTGTTTTGTGCTATAAATACCATAGTACCTGCTTTCCTTTGCTCTTTGCCCATTCCAGTTATTAAGCTAAGTCTTGTACGCTTTGCTTTGTGATGCTGGAACTGATCCTCTCTGTACCTCACTTCTGACTTACCAGCAGGTGCCCGGACAGGCCCTGCCAACAGGAGGCACTAAGGATAGAATGGGATGGAGGAGGAAGAAGGGACCATCTCCTGTGGCTTCCGGCTTCCTTCCTCTTCCTGAGAGCATTTCTTTAGCAATGCTTCCTAACTCAGGCACCCCCAGTTCTTTCCCATGCCAGTAGCTAGATTGAATGCCCAGCTTATTGGCTTTAGCAAGCCAAATCTCATCACATATCCTCAAGAGCTCACCATAACCAGCTAGGCCAGTGGATCTCAACTTGTGGGTCACAACCCCTTTAGGGGTCAGATGACATTTCACATGGGTTGTATATCAGATATCTACATTCTGATCCATAACAGTAGCAAAATTACAGTTATGAAGTAGCAACAAAGATAACTTTATGGTTGGAGGTCACCACAACATGAGGAACTGTACTAAAGGGTCGCAGTGTTAGGAAGGTCGAGAACCACTGAGGGAGGCCCTCTCCTCGGGTCCCAAATCCTTCCTGTGAGCTCAGAGACACTAGATGGAATGCCTTCTCACACAGCCCTCTTCCAAGGTTCAAAATCTTCATAATTCCAACCTCTTACATTTGTTCCCTCAGCTTTACCGATGGTTCCTGAACCTCTTGTCCTCCAAACACTTAAGAGGCCTTTTTGGTTTGTTGCTTTCAGAAATCTAGATTAACAAATACATATGTTGTTAATAATTTTTCTAAGTTTTAAATTTTATTTTATCTTTAATTGCGTGTGTGTGAATGTGGGTTTGTAGATTCATGAAGTGCAAAAGTGGGTGTAGGATCCCCTGGACCTGGAGTTAGAAGTTGATATGAGCTGCCCAATGTGGGTACTGGGAACTAGGTCCTCTGCAAGGACATGCTCTTAACTACTGAGTCATCTCTCCAGCCACATTATTAATAATTTGTATATAAAATGATCTTTCTTAAAATGACTGGCAAGTCTCTTAAATTCTATCCTCTCTAAATTCCCTCTTGACTGTTTTGAAGTTCACAGTATCAAAGCTTCTACATTATTTCACGAGAATTATTTCAAATTTTGGTGCTATTTTAAATTGTTTTTTGAGACAGGGTTTCATGTAGCTCAGGCTAGACTAGAACTCTGTACGTAGTAGAGGATGATCTTGAAGTTGTTTTTTAATTTATTTTTATTATTGATAATTTTAGTGCATGTATATGTGTTGGGGGTATGTTCACATGAGAGCAGGTACCCATAGAGACCAAGACATCAGATCCCCTGGAGTTGAAGTAACAAGCTGTTGTGACTCACCCCACCACGAGCAGGTCCTAGAATAGTATAGATTCTTAAGGTCCGAGCTTTCTCTTTGGCCTCCACGGTTGACCTTCTGATCATTCTGCCTTCACCTACCAAGTCAAATCTCAGATATTTGTGCATACAGGACAAACCCTCCACCAACTGATCCCCTAAATGATTCTCTAAAAGTGAGTTAAGGGATTAGAGGATTTATCACGGTTCACACGACAGCTCTCCACACATTAATCTGTACATACAATAAAATAAAAAAAATCTAGTAGGCTTTATAAGTAGCAACTAATCAGCTGATTTCTAAATTTATATAGAAAAGCAATATAGGAATCCACTTTTAAACTAAAACAGTTTTGGAGGGTCCACACTTTTATTTGAAAGCTTGATATAGAGCTATGATAATTAACACACTGTGGTATTAAGGACAAGACAAACAGAAGATAGATCAGAGGGGCAGAAGGAAGAGATAGAACCAGTTGTCCCACACACACAGGCAACTGATTTGCAACCGTCTGACGGAGGAAGGACAACTACCTCAATAGACGGCCCTGGAGCAATTAGACATGTGTACACATAGACAGACACAAGAGTCCAACCAACTCTCAGTCCACGTGCAGTTTCAAATAAATAAATACCAAGAGCTTTGGGGGTTTGGTTTGGTTTGGTTTGGTTTGGTTTGGTTTGGTTTGGTTTGGTTTTTGAGACAGGGTCTTGCTATGTAGCTCAGGTTGGCCTTGAACTCACCATCATCTTGCCTCAGCCTCTCAAGTGCTGGGATCATCGACTATAGTCACTAAAGAAACCTCCATGGATTTGGTGACTGAAACTAAGAAAGTATTCTCTAGGTTTAAAAAAGGATAGAAAAACTCTCAAAATCCCTCAGGAAGAAGAAAAACTACCTGTTTTACAAAAAGGAAAAGAAAGCGGCACTAATCTATTGGGTATAGAAATGTGAATTTAGGGGGCAGTTTGATGCTATGTAATGACTTAATTTTTAATAGGTGCTCTTAATATTTTGATATATATTGTTGAGGGCATGAGCTCACAGATACGCACTGGAGAACCAGAATTGTTAAACACCCAGGTCTTCTTCATCAGAAGAAAATGACACCAGTTTTCCATCCAGAAAGCTGGGACTGGATGTGCTAATACCAGATAATCTTTGCTATTCTGTAAAGTCAGCCCTCACAGAATCCCCCAGAATCCTGAGCATTGTTTCTCAGTCAATAGAATCCACCCTCATGAAAGAGGCCCCATGTATTTTGCAAAAGAGTTTACTGTTGGACTTATTACAAACTCTTCCTCCCTAGGCCCTGACTTCTGAGGAATAGAACCCATTCTAGTGGGAAAGGCCACAGGTACTTTGCTAAAGAGATGCAGTTTGCACAGGAGTTTCAATGTAGCCATGCCTAAAGCTTTGTTGTGATAACTGTCCCGTGGGAACTTTTTTCCAAAGTTTTACCGTGTTTAAATGTGTAAAAATTACACCGCTTGGCATCAGACTCCAGAAGTTTTGACCCAGCACTGTCTAACAAAGTAAAGCTGAACCTGAGTTTCATTTATGGTCCTGAAAAGTGTTTCCCCCTAACTACTTTTGTCTTTCCCCATACTGTTTGGCTGGAGCCTCCAGCTCACTCCTGCTTGATCTGGAAAGCCCAATCTCTCTTTCTCCAAACCCCACCCTCTCAGAGAATCCCCAACAAAGGAAAGGCACAGAAAACCCCAGTTCTGCATTCTTGGCTGCTGAGGCAGTTCCTCCCCTGAAGTTGCCAGCAGTCTAAGACCCCCACCTAAAGCACCCAGCCTTTGACCATACTTGGGCACAAACCCAGCTTATGGGTCATCACCCCTCGCCTCCAAGCTATATAAGCTCCCTGCTTTAGTTGGGGTGAGTGACTTCTCCTGCTTCACTCTCTGGGACAGGACTTGCATTGCTCAAATAAACCTGTTCTTTTACTTTTTCAACTCAGCTTGCTCTGGCTTACTGTGTCAGCAGAAAAACCTATTGTTGTGATACAGAAAACCTATTACATACTAGAGATCTTACATCACATTTTTATCATTTTGAAGCCTTCAAATTATACAGTACTATTTTGCATAGGTAATATTTTCATAGAATTGCCTAAACGTTTTGGCCATTTCTCTTCTCACTTTTCCTTTTTGCAAGGAAAAATGGCTCATAACTGCAAAATCAGTACTGGAGGCAACATTGGTGTTGGAGGATTGTCCTAACTTCAGGGCCAGTCTAGATCATATCCTGAGTTAAAGGTTAGTCTGAGCTACTGAATAAGACTCTGTCTCAAAAAGAGGTGCATAGAGGTGGGGCTGGAGAGACAGATCAGCAGTTAAAGAGTGCTTCCTGCTCTTCCAAAGTATCTGAGTTCAGTTCCCAGGACTCACAGTAGGTGGCTCACAGCTGACTGTAACTCTAGCTCCAGGAAATCTTCTGGCTTTGCAAGTACCCAAACACACATGGCACACACTCACACAGATGTGCATGTGTGCACAGACACTGTGGAGACCCACAGAGGTTTCCTAGTGAGAAGTTACTCAGGATCCGAGAATCTGAGCTTGCTTTACCCAGCAGGGCTGCATAAGGGGATATTTTGACCACAGGACCAGGTGTTTAGAAGGGTCTACACTTGGCTGTGTGGTGTGCTTTGACCTAGCAAGGGGAGGTCTTTTGCCCCGCCCGTTAGCATTATTATAAAAAGCCCTTTTGAATAAACAGAAAAGGCCATTGAGTATTGACCCAGATCTTCCCAAAGCTATCCTGTGTTTCTGTCTTTCTCCTCTTCACTATCTTTATAGCTAATATTTTCTTATCCCTCTCTCCTCCTCATAAGAACCCTTGAAAAGGTGGAAGCTGGCCTCCCACAACACACCACACCAAAATAAGCAGATAAATTAAATGTAGCTTTTAAAAAAAGAAGACAAGCAACTTCCAAAACAATCTGGACAAATGGAATTAAACAAGAAGCAAGTCTAAAAGATAAGTCAGAAGAAAAAAAAACTCTGGAAATATGGACAAATAACCCATAATACAAAGAGAGGAAATTGATTATACTTATTAAAAATAACTTTTCATTTTAGATGATAAGTATATACTGTTTTAAAGACACACACTCAAAATATTAGAACCCAGAAAATTTTAAAGTAAAAGGTGGGCAAAGATATACTATTTAAACATTAATTGATAGATAGCTACAAGGTATACAACTTAACAGGGAAAAAACAGTGCAGGTTAAAATAAACTCACTAATGAGAAAAGTTTTGATTCTCAGGAAATCAAAGATTCTCACTTTGTAACCTATCTTTAAAATAGACTAACCAAATACTGTTTGAATTAATAAATTCAACATCATGGTGGGATACTTAATGTATTTTTCTCAGTTACTGAAAAGACTGTTACAGATGAGTTGAGCAATACATGAATAGGCTTTGTCTAATGGAACTTAGAAAATGCTTCCCCCAGTGGTTAGAAAATATATATTCTTTTCAATTCTGTGTGTTTACTTCCACAAAGGTTGGTTGAATATTATAGAGATCTTAAAGTAAGTTTTCTAAATTTCAAAGCATATTTGTGAAATAGTTCACATTTTCTGATCACAAGGCAATTGATTCAGTAATCAAAAGGCAAACAAAAACTTTCTCAAACGCATATTGCCAAAGTATCTGATATTCCCAGTAGAGTCTGCGCTCAGAGGCAGAGTAGCTAGACACCTGAGATCTACAACAATCTCAAAGTCAACAAATTGAAAAATATATATACACATCTGACCAAAACACTGGAACGAGTGAGCCAAGGTATTTTTCTAAAGCTTGAAAAGTATAGTGAGAAAGCAAAGATAAATGCAAAGCAGAAATTGGAAATAATAAAAAAAAGAACCACACGGGAACATTAGATTTGATTATTATAGTAGTTAGAGGAGAAATCACAATCAAGGGGATAAATAGACGGGATAGGCTCAACAGATAGAATGAGAGTCTGATTATTAGATTAAAATTAAAGCAGGCAAAAATAAAACATGTGGAGGGCAAAAGCAGAAGGGCCAACATCTAGAAAGTGGGGGATCCAGAAGAGAACAAAGATCAGGCACTCCCATTTGAAGAAATGATGGAGCTAAATTTCCTATAGTGAAGAAAATGAGTAGGATTGAAATGATTGAACTAGCTCCCAACAACCCAACAGCAAAGTGGAACACGTGGACATCTAAATGAAATAGTGAATCAGTTCATATGTCTTAGTTAGGGTTACTATTACTGAGACAAAACACCATGACCGCAAAGCAAGTTGAGGAATGGTTTTATTCAGCTTATACTTCCACATTGCTGTTCATCACTGATAAAAATCAGGACAGAAACTCAAACAAGACAGGATCCTGGAGGCAGGAACTGATGCAGAGGCACTGGAGGGGTGCTGCTTACTGGCCTGCTTCCCATGGCTTGCTCAGGCTACTTTCTTAAAAGGAACACCTGCCCAGGGATGGCACCACCCACAATGGGCTGGGCCCTCCCCCATTGATCACTAATTGATAAAATGCCTGATAGTTGGATTTCATGGGGACATTTCCTCAACTGAGGCTCCCTCATCTCTGGTGGCTCTAGCTGTGTGAAATTGACACACAAAACCAGCCAGCACCTCATATTTGTCATGAGATTTTTAACATCATCTCCCAAGAAGCTTATAGATCAAGCAGATGAAAAGAGGCAAAGATAATGACAGCCTGAACTATACAGCAATTAACTGGAGCTGTGGATTAACTGACTGTGCCTTGATTAGCCCAGTGCACTTGTTTCCATGGCTAGCTACCAGTAGAGCACTTTCACCATAAAGCAGGTCAGTCATAATTTGAACAATAAATTATATAGTCAGTCAACAGTTTCTATTCAGAACTTTGCACTCAACATCAGGGGATATAGTTATTTTAGCCTCTATAGAACCTTTACACAACTAGAGTTTGTACTGCCCATAAACAAAACCTCAAGATCACACCTACAGGGTATTTAAGCTCCGGGCCCTAGACCTGCCATGTGATTTCTCCTCTTCCTTCCTCCCTCCCCTGTCTCACCTCTGGCGGGGAGGGGGGACTTGAGAGATTCGGGGTCCCTGGGGTTATGAGTGATTGAAGGACTGTTGGAAGTGGAGCACACACTAGGAAGTGGCTAGCAAATTGAGAGCATGCTGGCCAAAGCAGAATGCTGGAGACAACCTAAGAGGATCATTCCATTAACAAGTCTTGATAGGGTATCAGGTCTGGCCATGAATGTGAGCAGCTGAGATGGGACAAAAAAAAATTAGCAAAAGGAAATTAAATAATATATTTGGTACTTGTTAAAAAAAAAACATTTATTTAAAAAGAATAGAGGCCTGGCCTGGTGGCTCACACCTGAGATCCCAGAACATCAGTGTCTGTGACCAGAAGATCACTGTGAACTGGAGGCCAGATCTCACAGTCTCATGGAGCACCTATGAAGTGCTGAATGGAAGACATTTTCACTTCCTCTGAGACATCATGTAAGGAAGTGTCACTTTCAGAATGTCTTGGATAGTAGGACAAAGACAGAAAGCAGTATTTGTAGCTCAAATTATCCCATGATGGTCAACCATGTTGAAGCTAGAGCAGATGTCCCCAGCTCAGGACTTAAGTTTCTTTGGTGATTCTGGAACCCTCAGCTTCTCTCAAAAGACAAGGCTTAGGGATGTGTAAACCTTTCCATCCTCTGTGGTGAGGAGCCCAGCTACAGAGAGGACTACACTAAGAGCCGAAGCAAGTCTGGCCTTTCCAGACTGACATTTTATAGATGCCCTGCTCCTTCACAACTCACCTCTAGGCAGCAAAAGCTGTGAGAGCACTAGCAACTCCCTCTGCCTGGGGCTTTTACCTGGCTACCAGGGACGAATCCTGGCCAGGGGAAAAAAAAAAAAAAAAAAAAAGTGCCTAAAGCAGTGGTTCTCAACCTGTGGGTCGAGACCCCTTTGGCAAACCTCTATCTCCAAAAAAATATTTACATTATGATTCACAACAGTAGCAAATTCATAGTTAAGAAGTACCAATGAAACAATTATATGGTTGGGGGTTACTACAACATGAGGAACTATGTTAAAGGGTCGCAGCATTAGGAAGGTTGAGAATCACTGGCCTAAAGGGTAGTGTCCTGGAAGTAGCCCCAGCCAACAGCAGATGGGGAGAAAGGGGTCATAAATACCCCAACTTTCTCCCTTCACTGTGTTCCAGAATCTCACAGGAGTTTTAACAACAATTTGTTTAAAAATTCTGTGTTATCTTCTGCTGTGGAACAATCTCTGCATGTATTGCTCTTGTTGTTAATAAAAAGTTGGTTGGCAGATAGACCAGTGGGAAGTTTAAGTCAAAAGATGTGTTACTTTGGGGGAGAGGTTAGGCTTTTGTTTCCATAGGAAATGAGAGGCTATGGATTCATTCCAGGTTAAAGATGATCAGGTTTGATTGAGGAAGACCCCCTGAAATCCTGCAGACATAAAGAAATAAACCTAATAGAACAAGACACACAATGTACATTTTACCTGCTCAAACACATAACAAAAAATCGTCTTTGGCTGACTTGTATACAATGCACAGTCTGTATTTATATTGATGCAAATATGTATGTTACCTTTAAAGGTTTATATGTTTCCAGAACAAGGGGACCAGACACCAATAAAAAAAGATGGCCCAAATGATCCAGCAACCAGAACAGTTTTAAGGCTGCTGGCTGAGATGGTCCAGCCTCAAAAACTATTCCAATAAAGACCTAACAATTATCCTGATTTTATCAAGGTTCCCCCAAAGATAACAGTTCCCACAAACAAAAAACGGGAAGTAGTCTGAACAACAATACCCATATTCCCAAAAAATGGGTTATGGATGTTTATTATTATTTATAGGGGGCTGGTTACAAGTTGTTATTGGTAATAGCCAACAAAAACAGCAACAAAAAACCTAACCAAAATAGTTAAATTCAAAGATCTCTTTCTAAAGGAAAAAAAGAAAATATGATATAGAAATGATAAGATAAAAAGGTAGATTATTGAATCGACTTTAATCCAAAAAACAACTATTAATCCCAAAATCCTTTACATTGGTATGGATTTTGGTTTATTGATACAAATTTAAAGTTAATTTTGTTCTAATGTATGTATGTTTCTACTCTTGTTTAGGGTATTATGTTTATGCAGCTCATTTAAAAATGTAATATATAATTAAGAAATACATATTAATAGTCATCTATAGTAGTCAAACTTATAGTCATGTTAGGTATGTTTTGAAGGTCATAAACAGATATATTTAGATAGACAGATGGTCTTCAAACACTCCAAAGACCTACAGAATATGGCATTTAATATGTTTAATAATGTATGTTTACTAAACATACATTATTATGTGTCATGACAGTGAGACACATCTGCCCGGGGAAGCACCAATTTACTTCAGAGAAGATGATGGGCATTGAAGAAACTCTGTATGGAGTTTGTTTTCTTTATGCCAAAAACTAGCCATGTGGGCAAAGAAACTGCCCTTGCCACAACTGTCCAAAATGCACCAGGTTGCAAAAAAAAAAAAAAAAAGCGACTGCCAAGACAAAATAGGAAGTCCTTCAAAATTCCCTGCTTCTCAAAAAAGTCTGTCAGATATTCTAGACCTGTAGACCAGGGATGGATGACCCAATGTTCAGAGGAAACTTGGGTGACTGTCCAGACAGCCAGCTGTTTCTGTCATTTCTCTCAATTTTTGGAAATATCTTGCTATAAACTTCCTGCTTACTCAGGTAACAATTCATCCTTCTGGGGTCTTTGATGGAATTAAAGACTAAATAATTAAATTTATAGTTTTCCTTAGTTATAATAGAGAGCAAATTAGGTATAAAACTTTGGACTCACAAAGATAGAACAGATAACAGAATATTTTTTCTGATTTTGCCAAGTGCAAATGGACTGGATATTGTGACAGTGATTTTTATTGATAACTGGTTTTGTTATATATAATGTTACTATGTTAAAGTTAAAACCTTCTTTTTTAATTAGACAAAAGAAGAGAAATGCTGTGGAACAATCTTTGTACACTATAAATATGCATTACTCTCATTGTTAATAAAAAGCTGATTGGCCGATAGCTGGGCAGGAAGAGACTGGGCGAGACAGCCTGACACAGAGCAAATGCTGGGAAGAAAAAGGGTGGAGTCTGGAGTTGTGAACAGAGGCAGAGGGAGCAGGAGATGAACGTGCCATGCTAATAAAGGCACTGCCACATGGCAGAGCGTAAATAAGGAATGTGGGTTAATTTAAAATTAAGAGCTAGTTAATAATAAGCCTGAGCTACTGACTGAGCATTTGTAATTAATATAAGCTTCAGTGTGTTTGTTTGAGAGTGGCTATGGGACAGGAAAACTCCACCTACAATCTTCCTCCTTTCCATTTTACTTACACATTCCTCCATGAGTATTTCCCAAGATCATTGTCCAAATAAAATGCTTGCCTGGAAAAGAAATGCTTGCATGGCTTACCTCAGAGTCTGCTTCTGCAGAAACAAGAAACTAAGGCAACAGGTGTAGAAGCAGAGGGAACAGAGCTGAAAACCAGGAGGGCTCTCGGAGACCATTTAGTCCACTTCCAACATCTTACAGCAAACCAAGCTGAGTTCAGGGAATGCAGAGTTAATGTCAACGTTGAAATCTGACAGCTTTGCTGAGATTGAGAAGCTAATAAAAATGAATAAGCAACAACATAACAAATTAGGAGGCTTAGGAGCTGCTGAGGTTAGAGGTTTGACTAATGTTGAAGGTGTTTGTGCTTGAGTATGTATATAAATATGCAGGTGATTTTGTAATATTCTCAGTAAATATAAATAAATTAGTTATTTATCCGTCTGATAGCTGCAGTCCATTTCTGCAGTTGAAAAACAAAAACCTCCTAGCTCATGTTTTAAGGGATAAATTTTAAAAAGAGTTAGTGGTTCATTGGCAGGACTGTGGAACATTCTAGAAAGGCTGTCCAAACATATTTGAAGGGAATTCAGCAAAGAAACAGAGGCATTTCACTCTTATCCACCTTTCTGTCAGCCTTTTGATCTCTACCACTTAAGCGCCAGGCTATGAGAGGAAACAGGTCTGTATGAACCTATGTGATACGAATACACACTGTCAAGGTGTCTTGACTCGGTCCCCCTGAACTAGGCTATTTCCAGAGTGAAAGCTCATGCTAAATCTGCAAACTGTTGGAATCTGCACAGGGCACTGGACAGGAGGGTGAACCTCCGTCAGACACCAGTTGGTCACATGCTGGCCAGCCACCAGCCTCCCTGAGCAACTGTTTTCCCATCTGGAACATGAGACCCTCATCCGCCTCCTGGAGAACAGGGAGTGTCTGTCTCCTTCTTTACTTGAAGCTCTGTGCCTTGTACAGAGCTAGGTTCAATAGACTCCACACACGTCATCTTGATGGCTCAGATGATGGGTGTAGAAGAATGTTCTTCAGTGACCACACACTACCCAGATGTTAAGGGCATCTGATGGGACTGGGGTGTGGCTCATTTGGTAGTATTTATCTAATATGCATGCACAAAGCTTGGCTTCACCACCCCCCGGCACTGTGTGTATTAGACACCGTGGTGTGCAAACAGGTAATTCCAGAACTGGGGGTGGGGGTGGGGGGCGGGGCGGGGATCAAAAGTACAAGGTAAGGGCTAGGGTGATGACTCAGTCAGTAAAGAATCTGCCACACAAGCCTAAGGACCTGAGTTCAAGTCCACAGCACCCATGTAGAAGCCAGGCACAGTGCTGCAAATCTGCAACCCCAGTTGTGGGGGACTGCAGACAGGCAGATCCCTGGAGCTCCTTGGCCAGACAGTCTAGCTGAATCAATGAGCTCCAGGTTCAGTTAGAGACTCTGTCTCAAAAGATAAGGTGGAAAGCAAGAGAGGAAAACACCCAACACTGACCTCTGACCTCCACATGCACATGCCCATATGCATTCATGCACACATACATGCACGTACTCACATGAATATGTGCACTCACCATATAAAAGAATAATTTTTTAAAAGATTGATTTCTATTTTATGGGTGTTTGGCCTGCATGTCTGTAAGTGCACCATGTGTGCGCAGTGCCTGAAGAGGCCAGAAGAGGGCATCAGACACCCTGGAGCTGGAGTTATGGGCAGTGGAGAGTGGCCATGTGGGTGGTACTGGGAATCAAAACTCAGGTCCTCTGCAGGCACAGCCAGTGTTCTCAACTCCTGTGCCATCTCTCCAGCCCTCAATGAACGGATTTTAATTTAAAAAGCTCAGTGTCAGCCGGGCGGTGGTGGCGCACGCCTTTAATCCCAGCACTCGGGAGGCAGAGCCAGGGGATCTCTGTGAGTTCAAGGCCAGCCTGGGCTACCAAGTGAGTTCCAGGAAAGGTGCAAAGCTACACAGAGAAACCCTGTCTCGAAAAAAAAAAAAAAAAGCTCAGTGTCTTCTTCAGCTAGATAGCAAGTTCAAGGCCTACCCAGGATACATCAAACCCTGTCACAGGTAAAATAAAATAAGGTAAAATGAAATAAAATAAATCTGCCTTCTTTTTCTGGCTCATGGCCACCCTACCTGCTCCCTATAATTCTTGCTCCAGAATTGCCACTATGACCAGCCCAGTCTCCCTCCCATTCCCCTTAAGAGGAAAAAGGCCTCAGTACTCACATACACACACACACACACACACACACACATACACACACACACACACACACACACACACACACACACACACACACACACACGGGGGCAGGGTGGGAAGTGGGGAGGGAGAGGGAGAGCGAGAGAGAAAGAGAGAGAGAGAGGAAGTGAGGAAGAGAGAAACCTGAGTTATAGCCCTGGGAGCACAGGATGGAAGGAAAGAACTGACTCTGGGAAGTTGTCCTCTGACCTCCACGTGTTCAAGAGCTCGTGCACACACATACACAGTCACGCACGCACGCACGCACTCAGGCGCATGCACACAATCATAATAAATGTTTTTAAAACCCTGATTCCTCCAGGCCTAGTGCCACATGGCTATAGTCCCAGGACCCTGGAGGCAAAGGCAGCAGATCTCTGTGAGTTCAAGGCCAGCCTGGTCCACATAGTTAGTACCAGTCCTGCCAGGGCTACATAGTGAGGCCCTGTCTCAAATAAACAAAAACCCGACTCTACCATTCACGCTGCTCATCAGCTGTGTGGCAAACTGCCTCATGTCTCCAAGCGGCTGCCCCACCATTCGTAAAGTGAGGGGACTAGTGGCCTTTTAAGGAGAGAGCTAATCACTTTACAGCCATGTAAATAATTCCCCTTCTCCTTCAGCTCACCCGGGTCTCTCACTGAACCCTTGAACTCAAACCAAACCTTTCCTTAACAAACTCATGAACCCTCCTCCTCCACCACTGGAGGAACAGAGTATGTCACAGGCATACTCTCCCTAAATGGGCTTTAAAGAATGATCCTGAGACTTCCTCCTTTTTTATGGAGGATCAGAGATGTCAGGTGACTGACTTCTCCAAGGTCACACAGCTCCTGAGAGGAGAGCTGATTCAGCCTAATTCTCTGCAACTCCCAAGTTTACGTTTTCTGCTTCCCACAGCACTCTCCTTCAAACGGACACATGTGACTCAGAGTCACAAGCCAGTGAAAATGACTGCACTACATGAGAGTGGAAAGCCTTCATCCAGGAAGGGCAGTTTACACAGGGGACCTATTCATCTTCTTTTCCAATATCCCACAGTCCTTGAGTGGCCTTCTCCCTTCTCGCAGCTGCATTCCCCACTCCATCCACAAGATGGCAATGTTCAATAAAGTTCAATGTAAAGCCAGGGAACTTGAACACCCAAGGGGTGAGGGATTGGGGGGACCCTGACTAAGTATTACCCTAAAATACACTGGGGGAGAACAAACCTATCTCAGCAGAAAAGTCTCCTTCATTTCCCGACCTCCAGTACAAAGTGTGCACTCTTGGGAAGGCTGACCCCTTAGTTCCTACATCTCGAACAAACTCAACGGGCCAGAAAAAAATAAATAAAAATAAAAATGCGATAAGAAGGGAAGGAGAGCCCATGAGATGGCTCAGCAGGTAAAGACACTTGCCTGATGACCTGAGTCTGATCCCACACTGCAAAAGGAGAGAACTGACTCCAACCTCCACAGATATGCAGTGGTTCACACATACACACACACACACACACACACACATACACAGACATGCACACATGCACACACACACACACACACACACACACACACCCCAAAAGAAGTCATTTTTAAGAAGAAATAAAAAGAAGCAGGAAAAGGAAGGAGGAGGCCAGATTTAATAGCAAGAGAAAGTGACACCTGCCTAGCAATAAGAAACTTCAGGTAGGAAGGCCTTCTCTGGGTCGCGGTTTGATAGGACAGCTCAACACGGCTGGAAGAGCACAGTGGCAACAGAAGTGGCTCTCAGATGCCCTGATTTCTCCCACAAAGTACAGCTCAAAACCCGAAACATTAAAATAAACATTAGGAAGACTCCAAAAGTTGAAGAGAAGGCAGAGCCTCAAAATCCATGGCAAGACGCAGGCGTGAAGTCTCAAGTTTATTTTTGTGAGAAGACTGGTTATTGGAGAAACTGGCGACTTGGAAACACAAGTACACACACACACACACACACACACACACACAGAGAGAGAGACAGACAGACAGACAGACAGACAGACAGACAGCCTAGTCTCTTACCAAAGGACCAGGAAATCAGCAACCTAGTAGGAATAGCAGATATGCTTGTGTGTGTGTGTGGTGTTATCATTATCGACAGGATCCATAATACACACTCTATCACTGAGCTATATTCCTAGCCCTTAGGAATGTAAAATTTTGTACAGTAATCACTCAGCTACAGCCACATATCATAGGCCTGTTTCAGCCTTGCGCTCCCCAGCAAATCTGAAGCAGGAAGTCTGTGTTCCCACCTTTCTACACAGCATCCTTCCCTGCCCTCTCCACAACTGCATCCAGCTGGCACAGCTTCAGAGGGGGCCAACAAAAGCTGGGCCTTCACTCTTGCTTAGCAGTTCCCAGCACCACCTGACCCTGTGGAGTGGTCAGTAGAGACCACATAGAGATCCCGAGCTCTGCCACCACTAGGAAGTAGCAACCTACTCCTGCGGTGTGATTGGAGGCCACCTGGAGGGCCCGGACGCTCACCACTCACTATCCAGCAGTTACAAGAAGTCTCTCTTGTATATCCCTACAGGCCAGGAAGAAAATCTGAACTTTGTCCCCACCCAGCAATAACAAGACAATGTCCCCTTTCTTCTACCAAAGCTGTGGCAAAGATGATCTGAGATACAATATAGTTAAATAAAATCCAAAATCCTGTAACATCTAAGATGCTTGGTTTCAATTTTTTTCAATTTACTCATCTGTCCTGGTTATTTTTCTATTGTTGTGGTAAGACACCATGACCAAGGCAACTTAGGGAAGAAAGAGTGTATTGTGGGCTTACAGTTTCGGAGGGTTAGAGTGCATGGCAATTATGATGAGATTATCTAAAAGAGCAGTTAAAAGGTGGTACTTAATCAAAGAGAAAATGACACCACCACCACCAACACACACACACACACACACACCACATGCTCGTGCTTGTGTGTGTGTGTGTGTGTGTGTGTGTGTGTGTGGTGTATATGTGTCTGTGTGGTATGTGTGATGTGAGTATGTGGTGTGTGTGTGGTTGTGTGTGTGATGGCTGTGTGTTGTGTATGGTGTGTGTGTATATGGTGTGTATGTCTATAGTGTGTGTGTGTGGTGTGTGTGTTATGTATGGGGGGTGTGGTTGTGCGTGTGGTGGCTGTGTGTTGTGTGTGTCTATGGTGTGTGTGTAGTATGTGTGTGTGAGTGTGGTATGTGTGTGTGTCTATGGTGTGTGTGTGGTATGTGTGTGTGAGTGTGGTGTATGTGTATGTGGTGTGTGTGTGTTTGTGTGTTGTGTATGGTGTGTGTGTCTATGGTGTGTGTGTGTGGTATGTGTATTTGAGTGTGGTATGTGTATGTGTGTATGTGTAAGTGGTGTGTGTGTGTGTGTGTGTGTGTGTGTGTGTGTATGTGTATGTGTGTGTGTTTAGGCCAAGGATGGACATCAGATGCCTTCTTCAATCACTCTCCACCTTCTGTTCTGGCACAGGGTCTCTCACTGAACCTGGAGCTCAGTGACCCGTGACTAGCTAGCCAGTGACTTCCAGTGACCTTCTGCCTCTGTCTTCCCAGTGCATACCACCATGCACAGCTTTTTACTTGGGTACTAGGGATCCAAACTCAGCTCCTCGGGCTAGCATGGGACAATAACATGATTGACTGAGTCATTCTCCAGCCTTTGGGGGTTTTTTGTTTTGTTTTGCTTTGCTTTGCTTTATTTGAAATAGGAATTCCTGAGCCCAAACTGGATTGAAATTCACTGTGTAGTGAGGCTGGCCTTACACTCTTGATCCTTGTACCTCTGCCTCCAGAGTTCTGGGACTGTAGAAATGCACCACCACACCACACTCAGCTGGGAAAGTGACTTTCTAAAAGGAACATGGCCATCAAGGAAAACACAAGAGAGAGAAAGAGTAAAACCACAGGCAAACGCAATAGAGCTTCTCGCATTCCCTACGTTATGTTTAACAGTTGAAGCGACAACGTTAGAATATGGCTGTGGGTGCAGGGAGAAGATTTAAGACGATTGTAAATGGGATCGGCTGGAGGGCGGCCGCGGGAGTTAAGCTGTCTGTACTTCACTGGAAGTGGTAACGCGTTGCCGGCAGTGGATACTGATAAATGATGAGCGTATAACACCTAGAGCAACCACAATAAAACCTAACAAAGACACACTCTAAAGCACTACAGATAAAACAGAACGCACTTCTTTATGTGTTCTAGAAACTCAGCAATGGGGGAGGAAAACAATAAAACCGAGAAGTAACAAAACAACAAACAAAACAAGAAAAGCACACATTTAAGCTCTAACACAGCAATCCTGGCAGTAAACACAAATGGGCTAAATACAGCTGTGGGAAGGGATGGAGGAGGCTGTGGTCAAAGGATGCAACGTTGCACTGAGACAGGAGAAACAGGGAAGTATTAAAGGTGCCACGCTAATTAGCCTAAGTCAGTGATTCTACTACACACACACACACACACACACACACACACACGCATCATCTCTGTGTCCTATATTATTACACATGGTTATGATTTGTTTAAAAAAAAAACAAAACCAGAGACTAGCACAGGGCTTAAACACAACAGTATGTTTTCTGCCAGAAACAGGAGCAGGTGGTACAGGTCTGTAACCCCAGCACTTGTGAGATGGAGGAAGAAAGATCAATCAGCTCTGTAGAGAGAGTTTAAGGTCAGCCCAGACTGCATGAGACACTGTCTCAAAACAAAACCCAAACAAAACAATATATGTATGTAGAAAAGGCATTTGGCGGTGAAAGAGTGGGAAAAGGTAGATGATGAAAACATTAATAAAATAATGTGTAAGTGGTTCCACTCAGGGGTGGGAAGGCTTGCCTGGCACATGGGAAACCCAAGGGTCCATCTCTAGTACCATAAATTAAAGAAAAAATACAATTTTTTATACTGCCGTCAGATTGAGTAAATGTCAGAGCAGAGAGAATGACCAGAGATGGGTAGGGATATCAATAATGTGTCTGTTGCACATTGCTGTGGCCAAATATCAGACACAAGTTAAAGGCAGGAGGATTTATTTAGTTAGGATTATTCATGTTTCAGAAGTTTCCGTCCATCCCAGCAGGGAGGGCGTGGTGGGACAAGCTGTTCGCATCATGGTTCGGGGAGGAGGAGGGCAGGGGTGGGGTGGGGAAGAGGAGGAAGAGAGGGACTTTTTCCTTTCTCCCATTCACTCTATCACTAGGGTTCTGAGCTGTGGGATGGGGTACCCACATTTAATGCGGCCCTTTCTCCCCTTAGTTAACCCTCTCTTGAAATAACCCCACACTCCCAGGGTTTCGTTCAAAATTAACTGTCACAGCCGTAGAGATGTCCCAGCGTTTAAGAGCATGTATTAATCTTTCAGAGGACCAGAGTTAAATTCCCAGCACCCACATCAAGCAGCTTACAACTGTCTATAACTTCAGTTCCAAAATGATTCCACACTTCTGGCTTCCAGGAGCACCTGCACTCACACTCAGACACACACACACACACACACACACACACACACACCCCACTTAAAATTAAATCTTTAAACTGGTCGGTGGTGGTGTATGCCTTTAATCTCAGAACTCGTGAGGCAGAGACAGGCAGATCTCTGTGAGTTCGAGCCCAGCCTGGTCTACAGAGTCAGTTCCAAGACAGCTAGCACACACAGAGAAACCCTGTCTCAAAAAAAACAAAACAAAACAAAAAAAACAAAAAAAAAACTTTAAAAAATAAAAATTAACACCATCAACCAATAACATTTGGCAAGTACTCACCCCCAGCAGAAAGTACATTCAAGGGTCTATGGACGGACCACAGACTACAGAGACCATGTCCTAAGGCATAAGCAAACCTCGGCAAATTGAGTGCCACTTTGAGCGCATGGAGCTCAGAGATAACTTTTGGGAGTCAGTTCTCTTCTTCTACTGTGGGTTCCAGGAATCGAACTCGGGTCATCAGGCTTGCACAGTAAGTACTTTTGCCTGAGCATCCATGTCACCACCAATTTAAAAGAACCGAAAAGGTAGTTGAGCCTCTGACCTGGATAAGCTTCCATGAAAGAAGTCGTAACAACTCGGCTCCTCAACGCTTACTAAGTCCAGCTTTGTGCTGGAGGTGTCCATCAACATGAGTGTGCAGGGCGTCAAGCTGTCCTTGTCCTCAACTCGATTTCCTTCATTGTTTGTCATCCGGCTCTGGCGAGGGCACTGGAGGGCTGTTCTAGAGAATGGAGGACTTCCTGCCTCTGTGTTTCACCCACTGACCTGCTTCACCCTGGGTAGCCATTATTGGTGACAGTGGCGCCTGAAACCAGTTGTCATTTCCTAGGACTTGAAGAGACAATCTTGCCAGGCTTTGGTGGTATAGGCCTGTTATCCCAACACTCTGGAAGAGGCGGAGGCAGAACTGCATTAAGTTTCAGGCCAGGCTAGTCTATGAAGTGGACCCTGTCTTAAGAGAAGGAAGAAGGGAGGAAGGAAGGAAGGAAGGAAGGAAGGAAGGAAGGAATGAATCTTATGTTGCTTCAGAATTATCAGTCCAGGCTCTGTCACTTCCCATCACCTCTCCTCACACATGTGGGGCTCCCGCTGGGAACACACGCTAACACTTCCAGGTGAGCATCCTACCTCTAAGCCTCTCCCTTTTCTCTGCAGACAAAGTCACATGCTTCCCAAGGGTGTCGGCTCCACTCTGTCTTCGTTAGTTTGGGGTGTCTTCCCAGTTCTTCATGCCTAGTAAGCAGTTCCTCCCGGTAAATGGTCTCAAGTGAGCTGCTATGGAGACCATCTCACGTGACACCAGCTCGCACACTGGAGACCACTTTCCAAGTACAGTTGTTGCTAGTGAGCATGAGTGGGGTCAGCAGATGGTGGACACCTTCAGGACCCAGTCAGGTGAGAGTTACCTCATCAGTAATCAGTTCTCAGAGAGATGCACTGAGCGAGCATGAAGGAGTAACAGTCAAGGCCCCACCCACTGGCCCCAGCCTCCCCGGGCCACCCCGGCTCTGGACTTTCTTCCTCAAGCCTTTTCTGTCTCCTTCCAAACCATCAATTGCCGTGTGCCCCTGTGTTTCACTCAGGACATGTACACTACTATCTATTTCCTGTCAACGTACGTTGTTTGACTTTTCCCAAGAAGAACCAACATGTATTTATGTTATGGAACATTACTTTAGGATGTGTTACATTCGTTGAATGATGCAAAGACACGTTGCATTTGTTCGATTAAATAAAATTAACCTGGGGTCGGGAGGCTGAGCCAGTAACTGGCTGGCAGGAAGTGGTAGGGAGGAGCCATATGTAGCTAGGGTTCTTAAGTGGGGGCTGAGCAGAAGGACGCTCTGTTTTGGTGGAGACGCAAGTTAAGAAAGAAAGTTAACTGCTACTTGCTGTCCAGCCTCTCTGAGCCAGCAGAATTTCATCTCAACCTTTGTATCCTGAGTTCTTTAGAGGGATAGAGATCTAGATAAAGTTTCCTTTAGATGCCACGATAGAGCCGGCGCCTGAGGGAACAGAATTCCGGCCTGGCTACCACCAGTGCAGCCGAACAGCCAAGTGGCTGTGAGGTTGCAACTGTCAATTAGGGCAGCAGTTGCTTAAAGGGCAGCTACTGAATTTAATGAAAAACAATATATTTATCCCAGACAGAACACCAATGACAGCCCAAAGAAATGATTCCACTCAACTCTGGCTTAGTGAACCAGTGAGTTTATTGGGGTTACTCGCTGGAGCCTGAGTAGCTCACCCCAGCATCAGTACCAACTCCAAAAAGCATCCCTGGGACCCCGTGTACAACTTGCAGGCAGTTCTGTTTGAGTATCTTCTCCCCTGCAAGTATTCGCTGCTCTTACAACCTGGGAGAGGGACCTTGTGAATCTCACCAGCTTCTGGACTTATTGTTTCACTAGCTTCCTGGGTCTTGAGAGCCTCCCTCCCTGGGGGAATGTCTCAGTTCTGAGGAAACAGCTACATAACAGCTACGTTCTGTGGCAGACTGGAAAAGCACGCACATCAACTTTCGAACAGTGATGTACCGTCTTATTTACGCAAGCTTGTCTCCTGGGAGTACAGCAGTGTTGATTACCAGGCTTTCTCACGCTCTGCCTTGGTGGCACTCAATAGGGTAATGCCTCCCTCCTCCGCCTATGATTCAGGTCTGTCAGTCACATACAAAGGAAAACGATTTATCACTTCTAAGTAGAAGCATGAAAGAATTGCTACACAATCTCCACACCACATATAAAACACACACACACACACACACACACACACCTGAGATCACTGCTTCTCCCAGCCAATGACCTCCAGGAGGTCAAGTCTCCCTCCACCTTGTCTCTAAGTGAGGTGGCATGGAGCAGGAAGTGTGCGCAGCAGCAGTCTTGCTGGAACATGTGGCACAAACAAGAAATAAGTCTTTTTTCCCCCAATCACGAGGCTTGGGGCTTTATTTTGTTACCACAGCAGACAGCAGGGCTCCACCTGTCCTTACTAATTCTTCAGCTGGCTCAGAGTGCTCCTGTCTGGTTAGCAGGGATTGGTGCCTTCCGGAGCCCTCAGCACTGAATGCTAATTGGATAGCAGAGAGACAGCACTCTCCAGTGACAGTCCTTGGGGAGAGCACACAGCCCCTGGGAACAGGCTGAAGCCTCTGCAGGTCTGGAGAGGCAGTAATGAGCCTTCCAAAGCTGTGGCTGAGTGTAAGATCCCTCTGGGAGAGCTGGAGTTCGAAGCCACATGTAATAAACACGCAAAGATAAGCACTCACCCTAAAGACAAAATGGTTCCTGAGATGGGAAAACCAGCACGATCAATTGTTTTTATGCTGTTAACTCGTCTAAGACAGGCATGGGAGTTGAAAAGGGAACATTTAGATATGAGAACAGAAAGCCACGCACAGTGGCATATGCCTGTAGTCTTAGTACTTGGGAAATGGAGGCTTAAAAATCAAATCAAGAGTTCAAGGCCAGCCTGGTCTACATGAGAACTTATCTCAAAATTTTAAAAGGGGCGGGGTGGGTGCATAGCTCAGCTGTTAGAATGTCAGCCCGGCATGTGAAGGCCCTTGGATGCATCCCTAGTACCACATAAAGCAGCATAGGCAGGAGCTGGAAAGTGATAGGAGAGACTGGAGATGTCCTGGGTCCCAGGGCTGAGAGACCTTTGGCTATGGCAGAAGAATAGATTTTAGACACCAACTGTACAGCACCACGTCTGTTGTCAACACCACCAAACCACTCACTTAGAAATTTTTTTTTTTTTTTTTCTTTTTTTTTTTTTTTGGTTTTTCGAGACAGGGTTTCTCTGTGTAGCTTCGCGCCTTTCCTGGAATTCACTTGGTAACCCAGGCTGGCCTCGAACTCACAGAGGTCCGCCTGGCTCTGTCTTCCGAGTGCTGGGATTAAAGGCGCGTGCCACCACCGCCTGGCTATAAATCTCTTAGGAGAGCAATCTCTGTGTTCTTGTCACACCAAAGTGGATAACATATAAATACTAAATAGAAGAAATCTAGGCCACTAGCTCACACCTGTAACCACCACATTCAGGAGGCTGAGGCAGGAGGATTGTCATGAGTTTGAGGCTTGCTTGGGCTACTAGTGAGTTCCAGGCCAACCTGGGTTATAAAGTTAGACCCTTTTTCCAATAAATACAGAAAGAAAGGAAAGAAAGAAGGAAGGATGGAAAGAAAGGAGGGAGGGAGGGAGGGAGGGAGGGAGGGAGGAAGGGAGGGAGGGAAGGAGGGAGGGAAGGAGGGAGAGAAAACATTCTAACGAGACTCACCAGTGCACACAATCGTCCTGAGACTATACACAGTAAGATCAGAAAGCGGCAAGACAGGGACTCCGTGTGAGTGGAGCATGGACTGTCAGTGAGAGAGGCTAGGAAAGAGCGAGCTCCAGGTGGTACAGGGCACTGGAACTGGATGCTGGGAGAGTGAAGCAGAGGTGGACGGGAGGATTATCTCAGGCAAACGTCATTCTTCATTCCAGGGAGACAACCAGCAGTGAGTGTGTAGAGCCCAGGCTCTCCACTTTCTGGTCCCCGTGCTATGCTTCCTGTGGCCTTTAAGAAAGGGACCTGGCCGAAGGACCCCAGTGTTCAGTTTCCCTGGTGTATGTGATTGACGTTCACTCTGTTCTCTACTGAAATACTCCAGCCCACGGAATGATCACAGTATACACTACCTCGTGAAGTCTCCTAATGACCATCCAGCCTCTCCAGGAGGATAGTCCTCTGTACCAACAGTTTCCACCTGGTCTGGCTCATTAGAAAGAGAGGATGCCAGCTTTGCTCACATTGGCAAAATAACGAGATGGAGAAAGAACTTAAAGCAGACCACTTGCAGTCCCTGTGAATGGGCCCATGCTGGCTCTCCACAGTTTGAATGCCAGTCAGCGCCTCTACTCACTGGATGTGGAGCCCTAGGTGAGTCCCTCACATCTCTCTTATGATGAAGAAAGCATCCACCTCAGAAGAGTGAGACTATTGGGCCCATCCTTTATTTTTATTCTTTAATGGAAGACTTATATGCATTTCTCAAATGAGATACAGTTTTACCTAGTTCTTAGCATTTTCTCTCTCAAGACTTGTGCATCATACTTCTTTTTCATGTGAATATATTAAAAAAAACTTGATATTTTATCAGTGATAACCTATATGCCTATCTTTAGTAAGAAAGACTTAATTGAGATGGTGAGATCATACTACAGAAAATTACAAAGACAAAGGTAAATTTATAGATAAAAGATACATTTAACACACAGAAAGATGGCCCAGTAGTTAAGATGTCTTAGTGTTCTTCCAGGGGACTCAAATTCAGTTCCCAGCACCCATGTTAGGTAAGCACAACTGCCTGTAATTCCAGCTACAAAGGTGCCCTCTTCTGGTCAGTACAGGTACTCACACACATGTCTGTCTGTCTCTCTCTCTCTCACACACACACACATCACAATTAAAAATTAAATTAAATCTTTTAAAGATAAAAGGATAAAAAGGGATTGGCAAGACGGCTAAGCTGGCGATGGCACTTGCCACCAAGCCTGGTAACTTAACCTGAGTTTGGTTGCTGGAACCAATATAGTAGAAGGAGAAAAACCCAACTCCTGCAAGTTGTCCTCTGACCTCCACACTTAGGCCTGAGGTATAAATATGCACACACACTAAAAGTAATTTTTAACTTGAAAAGGTAAGAAAAGAAAGGTTGCTTATCTGCCACTGTGGTAAAATGCTGACCAACACCAATTCGTGGGAGAAAAGAGTTTATTTAGCTTGCAGGAGACAGTCCATCATCAGCACAGTCAAGGCAGGAACTCGAGGCAGGAACCTTGGGCAGAAACTGAAACAGAGACCACAGAGGTACTTTCTCAGCTACCTTTCATATATAACTTCCATCATCAAGCCCACCTGCCTAGGAATGGCCCTGCTCACAGTGGGCTGGACCCTCCTACATCAGTAAGCAATGAAGAAACTGCCTCACAGACATGCCCACATACCAACCAATCCAAAAGAGGCAATTCCTCAACTGGTGTTCTGTCTTCCCAGGTGTCTCAAGACCATCAAGATTAGCCATCACCACTTAGCTGGCAGCTTGTGTTCCAAGTCCAAGATCAGGTGTCCCACTGGTTTGACCTCTAGTGACCTCTAGCAGAGGTCAACACATCATGACAGGAGTATGCGTGTGTAAAACAGCTTATGTCACCAAACAGGAAGTCAAAGAGAGGCTGGGGACTCATAACCTCTTCTGAAAACATGCCCCCAGTGACCACTAGGCCTCACTTCCCAAAGGATCTATCACTTCCCATGATGCCTCCCTGAGGACTGAGACTTTATCTACAAAAGCTCTAATTAGAGGGGTTGTTCAAACCATAACAGTGAGAAAGAATGGGAAAGCAGATTATGAAATGGCATAGAGTCCACATTTCTTCCCAGAGGGGATCTGTTTTGCAACCTTTTCAATCAGGAAGAGAGTCTTTCTTTAGATGAAGCTAAAAGAACTTCTTTTTTTTTTTTTTTTTTTTTTTTTTTGGTTTTTCGAGACAGGGTTTCTCTGTGTAGCTTTGGTGCCTGTCCTGGATCTCACTTGGTAGACCACGTTGGCCTTGAACTCACAGATATCTGTCTGCCTCTGCCTCCTGAGTGCTGGGATTAAAGGCGTGCGCCACCACCGCCTGTTTTTTTGTTTTGTTTTGTTCTTTAAAGATTTATTTATTATGTATACACTGTTCTGCATGCATGTATCCCTGCAGGCCAGAAGAGGGCACCAGATCTCATTACAGATGGTTGTGAGCCACCATGTAGTTGCTGGGAATTGAACTCAGGACCTCTGGAAGAGCAGTCAGTGCTCTTAACCTCTGAGCCATCTCTACAGCCCCTAAAAGGACTTCTTATTGGCATCAGGTAATTTCCAGGGGTGTTTCTGGATCCTAACAGCTCCATTGGGGAAGGGGAGTGAGAAGGTGCGGCGTGGACAACACAGACACCAGGAATCATGTAAAAGGCAAATAGCAGACTTGCTTATTCAATAACAGAGAAATCCTTATAGACCCTCCTCCCAGCACCCAGGCTGTGTCCCAGTTGGTGACATTGTGTGGTCATCCCTCATTGGCCAGGCACAATCAGGAGCTCTGACAGCACCTGTTGCTAGGCCCTCAGGTAGACTCCAGGTTGGCTCATAAGGAAGTACATTACGTGCATGCCTTGGCAACTGGTTTGAGCCAATGTCGTCAACCCTACAGGCCTGTCCTACATATCAAGAGTAGCAAGCTTATTTATAATCTTTATTGTGTAGTGTGGTGGTTTGAAAGAGAATGACCCACAAAGGGAGTGGCACTATTAGGAGGTGTTGCTTTGTTGGAGGAATTGTGTCATTGTGGGGGTGGGCTTTGAGGTCTCCTATGCTCGAGCTACTTCCCAGTGGGATAGACCACTTCCTGTTGCCTGCAAGATATAGGACTCTCAGTGACTTCTCCAGCACCATGTCTGCCTGCACACCACTATATCCCACCACGATGATAATGGACTGAACCTCTGAATTGTAAGTGAGCCTAAATGTTTTCCTTATAAGAGTTGCTGTGGCTGCTAGGTGGTCGTGAGTACATGCCTTTAATCCTAGCACTCGGGAGGCAAAGGCATTCGAATTTTGTGAGTTTGAGGCCAACTTGGTCTACAAAGCAAGTTCCAGGACAGCCAAGGCTGTTACATAGAGTAACCCTGTCTTGGGGGGAAAAAAATCAGTAGCCATGCATACTGTTTGCAACATTTTGGAGAATGGAGAGATGGCTCAGTGGTTAAGTGCACTGACTACTATTCCAGAGGACCCAGCTTCAAATTCCAGCACCCACATGGCAGCTCACAACTGTCTGTAACTTCAAGATCTGACATCCTCACACAGACATATATGCAGGCTAAAGTGGGGGAGGGTTGGAGAGATGGCTCAGAGGTTAAGAGCTCTGGCTGCTCTTCCAGAGGTCCTGAGTTCAAATCCCAGCAACCACATGGTGGCTCACAACCATCTATAATAAGATCTGGTGCCCTCTTCTGGCATGCAGGCAGAACAATGTATGTATATATACATACATACATACATACATACATACATACATACACACATTTTTTAGAAGAAGAGTTGCTGTGGTCATGGTGTCTCTTCACAGCAATAGAAACTCTAGGACATGTAATTATATATGTCAAAACATCAAATCTGTTGAATTTTTAAAAATATGTGCAATCTGTTGAATAGCAACAAAGATTTTTTTTTAAGTACCTTCCAATTATCATCACAGTTTGCCAAACACTGATCCAGGCAGAGAATGCCCCCCACATTGGGGCAGGGGGACACCTAAGAGGCAGGACAAAATGCACACAAGTTAGAAAGAGATTAACAGCACCTTGAAGTCCACATTAAAAAGAACAAATCTCTAGGGAAAGTGATCGATCAAGACTGCAGTTAAAACAAACCAGGGACAGTCACAGATACAAACACTGAAAATGATTTTTGCATAATGTTGAAGGCCCTGAAAAACTACGTGTCATCTTTATACCCTGAATAGGACAGAAAATAACCTGAGATGTGACGTTTCCTGAGGAGTACCCCATGCTCACTAACCCATTCTGTGAGCCTTGCCACAATATCCTTCCTCAGAGAACATTTTCACTGTGAGTTCTCTGTCTCCAATTTTCTGAGCCCGTGCCCTGCTGCCCCATGGCTTACAAGGCAAAATAAGACTCCCACTTTCCCTCGCTCCAGTTTTCTCCTTTATTATGACGTTTACCAGACTATTCTCCCACCTACCCAGCTCCCCGAGGGTACCTGCTTTCTGCCGACCCCAGCAGTCTTTCCCCTTTCTAGACCTGGCTTCATGTAACAACCTCTGCAGACCCTTTCTTGGCTTCCCCAATAGATGGTCACCTGCCTTTCCTTTCATTAAAAACCCATCTATAGGGACCATATTTCTGTGCCTCCAACTGGGACATGTGGATGTAGTTTTATGCTGTTGACAGATGTGAGAGACAGAATATTGCTTGGATGCTCAAAAATGGGTCACTGGCAGATGTTTTGATCGTGCCTAGAGCCAGGGAGCAAACTATTGAAACAGTGACCCGTCAAGCTGATATTCTGTCATTTGCCTTTTGGCATGGGCTACATACAGCCTATTACTAAATCCTTTTTTTTTTTTTTTTTAGTATCTATTTTACAAATTTCAACTTTAATTATCTTGCAGAAAGAAACCATGTGAAAACTTCAGTATTGTCCTGGCTAGTTTTATGTCAGTGTACCACAAGCTGGACTCATCAGAGAGGAGGGAGCCTCAACTGAGAAAACGGCTCCATAAGATTCAACGGTAAGGCATTTTCTTAACTAGTGATCAGTGTGGGCAGCCCATTGTGGGAGGGGCCATCCCTGGGCTGGTGGTCCCGGGTTCTATAAGAAAGCAGGCTGAGCAGGCCAGGGGAAGCAAGCTAGTAAGCAGCACCTCTCTATGGCCTCTGTATCAGTTCCTGCCTCCAGGTTCCTGTCCTGCTTGAGTTTCTGTCCTGACTTTCTTTGATGATGAACAGTGATATGAGAGCGTAAGCCAAATAAACTCTTTCCTCCCCAAGCTGCTTTCAGTCATGGTGTTTCAACTTAAGGCAAGGTGCAACAAATGAAACCCATCTTTTCATAATTAAACAGATGCAGCACAAACAAGTGAAACACATCCTTACATCTTTAAACAAATGCAGCAGAAACAAATGTAACACACCTTTACACAGTTAAAGTAATATTCTGCAGCATAAACAAATGTAACACATCTTTGCCCAGTTAAAATATTCCAAAACACATGCTAACAACCACCTGTAACTTCAGTGTCAAGGAATCTGACACCTCTAGTCTCCACAGTTACCTGCAATCACACACACACTTGAAAATAAATATTACCAGAAGAACCCTGTTAGCTGGGTCTAGGTGTGGTGGTGCATTTGGGAGTCAGAGATAGGTAGAGCTCTGTGAATTCAAGGCCAGTCTGTTCTACCTAGTGAGTTCCCAAACAGCCATAACTACATGGTGAGACCCTGTCTCCAAAACAAAAGCAGCCTGTGTATGTGCAGAATAGAAGCCATCTTTGTTGGAAGAAGTCCTGGAGTAACTTCCCAAGTTTGAAAAGCCTCCTGCTCACTGGGCTCCTGAGTGCCACAGTTTTTGATATAGCAGGAATCTTAAAGAGTCTTATTAATAAAATCAAACCTGGAGCCAGGTATTGGGGTGAATGCTGGAAGATCAGAGAAGCACAACAAGCCACAGCTACCTCGCCTCGCCAATTCCTCAGCTGATCCTGTTTCCTTAGACTGGAAGCCTCTGAGTCCTCATCCAGAATGAATCTCAGCTGAACTGTTGCTCAAAAGCCTAAAAGCTTAACCAGCCAAATGCTTCTAGTTTCTGGTCTTCACGTCTTATATATCTTTCTGTTTTTTGCCATTACTCCCTGGGATTAAAGGCTCACTTCTTGGGATTAAAGGTGTGAGTCACCGTGCATGGCTGTTTCCAATGCGGCCTTAAACTCACAGAGATCCAGAGGGATTTCTGCCTCTGGAATGCTAGGCGTATGCTACCACTGCCTAATGCTACCACCTATCCTCTATGTTTAATATTGTGGCTGTCCTGTTCTCTGACCCCAGATAAGTTTATTAGGGTACACAATATTTTGGGGAACACAATACCACCACACTTTATGGTTACAAGTATGGCTGGTGATGGACCATGTGCTCATCCTTCACTAGAAGCAGGTCAGTCACGTGCCTTGTGGGCCTCAAACATGCCATGTTAGCAGTTGCTGGGACTTAAGTGGAACAGATGCTTAAAGAGAAAACTGGTCTCTTAAATAATGGCTCTTCTCAGACTGTGAGTGTGGGTGAAGCCCCAGGCTGGCCCAAGCTCACACCACTATCCTCTCCTCCTGCCAGCTCCAGCCCCACAGGGTGCTCTCAGAACACCAATTTATCAGCTCTTGCTGACTCTGTACTGTGCTCACTGCAGGCTACTTGAAACAAGGGCCTCAGGAAGGGGACGTCCCAGCATGCTCTGCCAGACAAGCTTCAGCCCCTTGGTCAGGTGGGCCTGGTTAAACACTAAAAGGGAGAGAGGGTGGCTCTAGAATGTTGATACTCCCTCATCTGGGAGCCAAAGCTGTAATTAGCCCATGCTGCACTTGGCTTCTCTGACTCCAGGTGGCTTTCTCCTCCTTTCCTGTATACAATTCATCCAGGATGGCCAGGTATTCAGATTAGATCCTGAAAGCAGGCCCCCCGAGGTGAAAGAGCAGGCCTTCTTCTCACATCAAATTCCAAATGCTTGTGGGGCTTTTAGTCTAACCTGATGTTTTTCCTTTTCGCCACTCCCCATTCCACACAGGTCTGCCTCTTCAGGTCTGCTTCATAAACATGTACATTTCACTTCTCTCAGATCATCCTAGCTGGATGGGGAGGGCTTCCAAATGCCAGTGGCATGATTTGTGCGCTTTCTTTCAACAGGGGGGAGAGGCTGCCATCTAGTGCCCACACGGGGAGTGTGTACTGGCAGTGTGCCAAGCAAGCGTGGGCAAGAACATTGTACCTGTACCTGCCAATTTCCAAGAACACTGGTGACAGCTTGCCACACACTCAGACAGGCTGCCTACATTAAGACGCTAAGAAAGTGGTGGGTGAGAGCGTTCTTCTCCAGCGTGGAATGATGAGCTGGCCTGGTTTACCAGAGACTGGGGGTTACTAAGGACAGAGGACTTTCAGAGCTGACATCTGCCAAGTCTCAGGAAAACAACAACAAATTGGGCACCCACTACATGGAGAGGTGAGAAGGCTCTACAGCAGAGCTCTGAGAAAGAGGAGACGTTGGAGCTATGGGCAGAAGACACTGGGCTTCAGGGAAATGCTGGCCTGGAGAGAAGAGATTTTCAATTTGTGATAATCTGCAGGAAGAAGGTCAGCTAGGAAGTGGACACGCTATGGGGTTGTGGTGTAAATAACTAGCCAAAAATATCATGATCAAGAGACCGGAATGAAGGGCTGGAGAGATGGTTCCGGGGGTTAAGAACACTGGCTGCTCTTCCAGAGGTTCAAGAGTCAATTTCCAGCACCCACATGGCAGCGCACAACTGTCTATAACTGTATGGGATCCAATTCCCTCTTCTGGCATGCAGAAATATATGCAAACAAAACACCCATATCCATAAAATAAATAAAAAGTCTTTGCAGGGGAGGGAGGTGGAATGGTCATTCAGATGGCTAAGCAGGTAAAGGCACTTGTCACCAAGCCTGACAACCTGAGCTCCTTCCCATGGTGGAAGGGAGAGAGCTGACTCTTGTGGTTATCCTCCAGCCTCCACGTGTTCCCCCACCGCACACACACACTAAAACATAAATAGATGTCTTTAAGGAGAGAGAGAGACCAGCTGAGACCAGGAGGCTGCTCCATGGCCTCCAGACTGAGGGATGACATCACCAAGAGTCTTTTCACTGGAATGAAGGCTGGTTCTGTGTCTGCCCCTACAGAGCCGACCTTGCTGATCTGGGCAGTGTGTTGCTTGCATAAATCTCCAATGCAATTTTAGCATGTCAAGTACACTCCTTTCGGCCACACTCAAGAAGTGAACAAGAACCAGGAACAAGCCTGTAATCAGGGATTACATGTGGGAGACAGACAAAATCAGAAGTTCAAGGTCACCCTCCAGCTGCACAGGGAGTTCCGGGTCTTCCACTATGTGAGACCCTGCCTCAAAACAAAGGCAAAACAAGTGAACAAGAGCAGGACATAGTGGCTCCTGACTGTAATTCCAGCACTTGGAAGGCTGAAACAGGAGGATGTCTGTAAGTTTGAAACCAACCTGGACTGGACTGTGAGACTCCATCTTGAAAAGGTGGCAAGGAGTGGGGGTGTGGCAAAACCTTTTTGATTCACAGACTGTCTTAGTTTCTTATCTATTGCTGTGATAAAACAACATGACCAAGGCAATGTAGAAAAAAGGGTTTGGGGGGCTTATGACTCCAGACAGATAGGAGTCTATCACCATGGGGATATGGCAGTAGACAGACACGGCACTGGAACAGCAGCTTAGAGCTCACATCTAGATCCACAAACAGGAGGAGGCAGAGAAAGAGGACACTGGGAATGTTTCAAGTTGTCTGAAACCCTTAGGCCTGTCCCTGGTGAGACACCTCCTCCAACAAGGCCATACCTCCTAATCCTTCCCAAATAGTTCTACCAATATGAGGCCAAGTATTCAAACATGTGAGCCTACAGGGGGTGGGAGCCCACAGAGGCTATCTAGTGAAACTTTACTCAAGGTCAGAGAATCTGAGCTTGCTTTACCGAGCAGGGGTGCATAAGGAGATGATTTGGCCACAGGTGCGTTTACCAGGTGTTTGGAAGTATCTACACTTGACTGTATGGTGTGCTTTGATCTTGGCATATTATAAAAAGCCCTTTTGAATAAACCTGGGCAACTGGGTATTGACCCGGGGCCCTCCCAAAGCTATCCTGTGTCTCTGTCTTTCTCCTCCTCGTCTAGGTTTGTCTTTCTACTTAATATTTCCTCATTCCTCTCTCCTCCACCCAAGAACCCTTTGATAGGTGGGAGCAGGTCAGAGCTGGACTCCCACAGAGTCCCATAACAGGGGCCATTCTCATTCAAACCAGCACACAGACTATGTGGCTGTGTACTAACCTCCTAGTGGGCAACTGGACTGCAAGGTGGCTCCTCTGCTTCTAGGAAGTTCTCTGACCCTGAACAAGTGACTTAACTGTTCAGAAGTTCCTTCTTCCTTACTAGACTATTCTGCAAACTACATGAAACAGCATATAGTACACTCCCTATGCAGGGCCTTGACTTTGGCCAGTACCAGATAAATCACAGCAACTGATCAAGCCTGGGCTTTTCCCTTGCATCCAGCTGGCCACAGATTAAACTCCATCTTCCACTTAAAGTTCCTACTGTCCACTTCACTTTCTGCTTTCTCCCTACCCTCTCGTCCTCACCCTTGGGGTGTGCTGCAGAGTGGTGACAGGGGCAGTTAGAGGGCTTCCTGAGATGGTTCATGCACAGAGTCCGGAGCAGGCCTGACCTATGAAAAGCTGAAAAGCACTGTCAGTCCCCTGGTTTTCTCACCTTTGCTTCCCAGCCATGGGCCCTGAAATTTTCACCTCTGCTAGAATCAAAGAAAAAAACGGGACTGGGGAGATAGCTCAGTGCATACAGTGTCTGCCATGTAAGCTTGATGATCTGAATTCAAGTCCGTAGCATCATGTCAAAAAACAGGGCATGGTGGGACATATTGTCATCACAGCACTGAGGAGGCAGAGATAGGGGATCCCTGGGACTCAGTGGCCAACCAGACTAGCCTAAAGTATCAAGCCCCTTGATTATTTGAGAACTTGTCTCAAAAAATAGGATGGTGGCAGAGTGAGATCTGTGTACCCTCTCAACACAGACACTACTTGGACTCCAACTTTGATTTGAAAAAAAGAAAAAGAAAAGGATGTGCACTTTTCTCAGTCAATTCTGATGATCAGCTAGTGTGTTAAAGAACTGTTATCACATTTAGGAAAAATAATAATGTGAGTGGTTCCTGGAGGAACACCTGAGGTTGACCTCTGACTTACACATGTGCACACACATCTGTATACACCCAGGCACCCAAATGTGAACACACACACACACACACACACACACATTAATATGAAAGAAAAGAGACTCTTCAAGTTTCACCTTAAAATCTAAGCACTGTTGAAGAGAGTCAAAGGCCTCTTGTCTATCCACCCCTGTGTCACTGTGCTAGTGGGTGACAAACACACCCTTGCCCTCAGAGGGCTTCCAGTCAACAGAGAAGCCAGGCATTAAAGTGGAATTACAAGAGGGTGCTGGGGCCTCTGTGAGGCTGCTATAACTCAGACAGGAGAGTTGGGGAAGGAAATGAGTCCACTTGGGAAAGGAAGGGGTAAATAAAGGGGGGGGGGACTAGCTGAGGAGAGCCAAGGCCAGGGACTGAGGCAAGAGCAGAAGACTGAGCCATAGCAGCAAAAAGTGAGAGTGCCCCGGGAGGATGCTAGAGCCTGCTTGGCCTGGAAGGTCTTTGTGAGGACTGTGCGCTTCCTTCAGAGGGCAGTGGGAACGGCGAGAGAGAGAGAATGGCACGGGGGTGTGGAGGTGTGGGTGGGGGGGTGGGGGGGTGGATGGAGTAGTCACTTTTATCATTGCTGCTTCCCAAATACCCAGCAGAAACAAGTTAGAGGGTGGGAGGTGCTTTATTTCACTCAGAGTTTCAGGAGATTTGGTTTGTCCCAGCAAAGAGAACCAGGTGGCGGATGCAGCTCAGTTCATAGCAAGAGGGTCCAGGCAACAGAATCTGGAGTGCTGGAGTTCTACTGGCCCTCTGCTTTCCCACTTCTGGAGAGGAGCTACCCCCATTCAGAGCGGTTCTTCCTCGTCAACTAGTCTCTCTGGAAACTCACAGAAACATCCAGAGATGCACCTCACCGGCCTCCCGGGGATTCTAGCTCCAGGCAAGTTGATAATGAATGACCATCACAAGGAGCCTGAGGCAACAGACTGAAATTTGGAAAGCTTGCTTTATCTCTTGAGTGTGGAGTTGAGCAAGATTTTGCCTTCTCCATATTCCTTCCTTTCGCAAGCTTTTCAAAGATGGCGTGGGTACTAAACAGGCTGCTCAGGCGGTAACCCTCCCTCCTCAAATACCGGCAGACTAAGAGGCCCGTTGGATTGATAGCATAACTTTTCCTATCAAAGCATCCCTGAGTGAGGAAGACAACTAGGAAAATAGCTTTGCTCCCACCCCAGATGGCAGGGGAGGCTGGGAGCTAGCAGCCAGCCAGCTGCAGTGCCCACACAACCCTCCTTTTTCTTTTTATAACTATGTTGCCAGTTCTTATAGTTGGGTCAACAACTCCAGCTCATTGCGACCCTGTGTACTTCTCAAGACTGTACTCTGGACCTGCTGGTCTCCTGTGTCTTTACAGAAACAGCCCAACACTTCCAGAGGCGGGTGGATGGGCTGAGCACTTGGAGAAGTCAGATATAAAACAGAGACTCCGTTCTAGCGTTCAAAGATTCATAATATTTGGGGAGGTAAAAACGGAATTCAGTAGGAGAAAAGGACAACGGCAGAATGTGCACTTTGGGGTTGGGAAACTGAGGCTGGGGGTGATGCAGGACTCCATCATCTAAAATTAAGGCAGAGTCAGTGCTGAGGGCCGCTGTAGAACCCGCTGGAGCAGACTGGCTCAAGTCACACAAAGACCTTTGGGGAAGGCCCTGGGGCCCTTTGTCTGTTCTGTGGATGACTGAAAAATAATCAGGGGCCTAAGACTAGTGGGCAATGGACCTGCAAGAGGTCACTCCAATCATGGAGATCTTCACTTTGGCTCCTCAGACAAACGACAGCCTTAGGACATTTCCTCGCTTGCTTGCTTGCTGGCTTGCAGGCTTGCAGCTGGCTGGCTTGCTTGCTTGCTTGCTTTCCCTTTTGCTTCTTTTTGCAGCCCAGGTTGGACTGGAACTAACAGTGACCTTCCTTGACTCGGCCTCCCATGTAGCAGTGCTAAACCATCCAGCACTGCACACTTCTCTTGTGGTTCCCTCCTCCGGGAAATCTCTGAGCTTTCATCACCACTCCCTGGTCTCTTCTTCTGGAGCCTGCAACAACTCCACCTCCTCATGAAGGAAGGCCCCTTCCATCAGTGCCAAGGCACTAAGGAGCCTCTCTCTCCCTTCCCTTCCTCAACAGACCCAGCAGCCATCAGAAGCTGCATTGCTCTAGCATCCCCTCCCCCACCACAAGCCCTGCCCTGCAGGCTGTGCATGCTAAGGTGTGAGGGTCTTCCCCGTCTGTTCATTTCCAGGGCCCAGTCAAGCAAGAAGACAGCACAGGGTAGCCACTGGACAGCTTCAGACGGAAATCGGTGGAAGAAGTGCTGTAGAAATGGCTTCACCCGGGTAGAATGGAAATTGCCATTTGTAAGCTAATCACATTCAAAGGTGATGGAGTGGAGAGAAAACCAGGTTGAGCAATCACAGGGCAGGAATGTAAGTGCTGGATGGCCTTTCCTTCCCTCTGTAGTGATCAAAGCATTAGAAACTCTAAATTCCAGATTGATTTGGAGAACATAAAAATGAGAAAGCAGAGGCTGACAGAGGGCAGATTGGTTAAAAGCACTTGCTGCTCTTGGAGAGAGCCTGAGTTCAGTTCCCATGACCCAGTTCCCATGACTGGTGGCTCAGAACCACTTATAACTCTAGCTCCAGGGGATCTGATGCCTTTTTCTGACCTCTTTGGGTACCTACATGCACATACACACACACACACACACACACACACACACACACACAAATATATATAATCAAATTTTTTTTAAATGAGAAAGCAGAGTGGAGGAGCTATATAGCTCTGTGTAGAGAGCCTATTTAGTGTGCGCAAGGTCCTAGGTTCTATGCCCAAGACTTAAAAACAACAACATGCACACACTCACATCCATATTGGAAAGATTAGAGACAAAGTACACATACATACATACATACATACATACATACATATATACATACACACACATACATACACACGCATACATACACACACACACATACATACATACATACATACATACGTATCTCTAATTCAAACCACTGAAATCCAAAATGCTCCAAAATTCAAAACTCCATGAGTATCAACAGACAATACAAGGGGAAAACTGCACACATGACCTCATGTGACAGGCTTCCATGAAAGTCTGGGTGCCCTAGTAGGGGCTATGGAGTAGCTCCATGGCAGAACACTTGCTTATCATGTACAAAGCCCTGGGTTCAATCTCCAGCACCACAAAGACTGAATTAAAATAACCACATAAAAGATGTACAAAATTTAGCTTTACATGGACAAGCTGTATATAAAGAAGAACTGAACTTCATGTTTATATTTTGATCCTATTCCCAAGACAGGGTTTTATGTGTGTGCAAATATTTTTTTTTAATCTGGTATCTAAAACCCTTCAGGTTCCAAGAATTTAGGATGAGGGATACTCAACCTGCATTCAATGCTCTGTAAACTACAAAATGCAAATAAATGTATGGCTACTACTTTTCAGAGAAAATTACTACAATGTTATTTATATAAGTACTTTCCTTTGCCTATTTAAAATAAGCTTCGGCTTGGAAAAACCTGATTTAGAAGCAACATTTCAGAAGCTCATCCAGTATATAAATGGAGTCATTTCTACAAATGAGGGCAGAATATATAAGTTGTGTCTATTCTCAGACTGTTGTTTTCTTTTCACACTGTGCCCACTGACAGCTGGCCTCACTTTCAACAATTTTTTCATCTGTCTGTTTTCTTTCTTAAAAGGCTCTTTCCTATTTATTTATGTAGTATGCATTCTTGTACAAAAAAGAAATCAGAACCTATAAGAAAAGAGTGAAGAAAACAAAATCACCTGTAAGTGTAGGGTCTAGGAGTAACTAAAGAGAATATCTTCAAGGATTTCCTTCCAGATTCTTTCAAAAGACTGGAATCACATGTGGTAGTGTCATTTTGTACAGAACGTGGAAAGGAACAGCGTACAGATGGCACAGTGTGGTAGAAAATGCACAAGAGTCTAGGTCTGACTTTCAATAGACTTCAAGTCAAATAAAAATTACCAGGGACAATGAAGAACATTACATCTCAATAAATGAGTCAAGCAGTCAAGCAGACATAGCAATTCTACGTGAAAGTATACAAAAAGAAACTTGATAGAGTCGAAAAGAGAGATAGACAAACCCAGAATTATAGCTGGAGACTTAAACACCCCTGTCTCAAAAAGAGTAAAGACAAAATGAGGAGCTAAAGAGATTGCTTGGTGGATAACAGCATGGACTGCTCCTAAGAGGACCTACATTCCACTACCAGCACCTACATGAGGCTGCTCACAACTCACTGTTAGAGCTCCAGCTCCAGGGAGTCTGATGCCTCTGGCCTCTAAAAGTACCTACACAGCACACGTGTATACTACACACACACACACACACACAGAGAGAGAGAGAGAGAGAGAGAGAGAGAGAGAGAGAATTAATAAATGTAACTTTAAAGACAGAGATAGTTGAAGTTATACACTGTGTTTTCTGCCCACAATGGAATCAAACTAGAAACCAATGGAAGACTTCCTATCTTCCACACTCAGAAACAAGAGAACACACTTTTAATATTTCATGGGCCAAGAGAAGGTCTCCTGAGGAGTTTTAAAGTCCACTGAGCAGAGCGTGAGTGAAAATACAACCTATCTAAACATGAGGGATGCCACACAGCAGGGCTGAAAGGAAAATTCCCAGCACTAAGCACTCATATTAGAAAAGAGAAAAGAGAAGCTAATGATGTAGCTCTTACCCCAAGAGCCTTGAAGAGGAAGACAGTAACAGTCTGCCAAAATAAGCAGGAGAAGCAGCAAAGATGAAAACAAAAATATCAGTGAAAGAGAGCTGGCTCTGCAAAGATCAGTAAAACTGAGAAATGTACAGCAAGACTGGTAAAGTGAAATGAGAGAAGATATAAACAGTGAAGTAAGAGCTCACCACAGATCGGACATATATCAAAAACATGACCAAGAAATATAAGAAATAACTCCACATACATAAAATTGATCGTCTGTATCAAAGGGGCTAACTTTTTTCACCAAATGTGGGAGCCCACAAAGATTCCAACTTGTGATTTGTTACTATTTTGACTTAAGGACACAGAGTCAGAGTTTGCTTTGCCCTGTAAGGCTGCATAATAGGATATTTTGGCCAAAGGCATGGTTACCAGGTGTCTTATACTTCAAGGCCTAATTACAAGATGCTTTGCGAGGTGACAGCCTGCAGCAAGATGGACACTTTAGTTAGAGGTGTACAGCAGGATCGTGAGCAACAGCTGTAACGTTCCTGTCTGGGCTTGGGTCTGTATACCTGGATCTGGAATCTGCAATCAAAAAGGCCAGCACCAGAGGAGTTGTCTTTGAAGAAAGAATGGCTCATTGTTTCCCTGGCTCCTGTAAATACGTCAGAAAGAGCACCAGAACTGGCTCTGCAAAGCAGGACTCACAACTATCAGAGAAGGTGTTTCTCATGATCCACCGCCACAAGACCACCATCTTCACGGAAGCCAAGGAGTCAAGTACCATGTTCTAGCTAAAGCGTGTTGTCCAAGGCATCCTCCAGCAGCCTCCAGAAGAACAGTGGCTGTACAAGGATGACCAGCTCCTTGATGACAGAAAAACTCCGGGCGAGTGTGGCTTCACTAGCCAAACAGCACCGATACAGGCCCCAGCCACAGTGGGCCTGGCCTTCGGTGCAGATGATGCCTTTGAAGCCCTGCACATTGAGCCCTTCTCCAGCCCTCCATAGCTTCCAGATGTGATGATGCCATAGGATTCTGGAGGCAGTGCCAATGAACAAGCTGTGCAGTGAGGGCCCCAGGCCCATCCCCCTAGAGACCTATTCCCTCAATAAAGACGATTTGACTGTCAAAAAAAAAAGTTTACTTAAATTAAGAAATATTTAATAGATGGTTAAATACATGGTTAAATTATGCATCCACTCAATAACACATCAGCAACATTAACATAATAAAAAAACAACAAAAAAAAACAAGATGCTTTGCTGCAAGGTGTGGGTACCAGGTGTTTGGGGAATTAAGAAAGGGTCTAAACTTGTTTGTACTTTGTACTTTGATCTTGAAATGCGGAGGTCTTTTGCCTCTCCCCTTGCTAGTGTATAAAATGTCCATTAGGAATAAACTTGAGGCAACTGGATATAGACCCAGGGCCCTCCCAAAGCTATCCTGCATCTCTATCTTTTTCTTCATCTACGTCAATATTTTTTCCTATCTAGCATTTCTCAATTCCTTACTTCCCCATTTCAAGGACTGTTCAACAGGTCAGGGCTAGACCCCAACAACCAAACAACCAAATAAACAAACAAACAAAAAAAAAAACCCACTACATTACACTCAATATGAAGCATGTACTTTGATTAGCCCCACGACTTCAGAGGAACGTGTTAAAACTCCCAGGCCCAGATGGTTTCAGTGGAGAGTTCTGTGAAATGCTTACTCAATGTTCTAATCAACACTTTCCAGAAAACAGAGAATCACTTCCCAAATCATATGAGGAAGCTACTATACCTAAAAAAAAAAGCCAAATGAAGACAGCACTCTGCAAAACAGAAAACAACAGAGCAATGTTGTTCTGTATGCAAAAATCATCATCACAATATTAGCAAAAACACGCTGGGCAGTGGTGGCGCAAGCTTTAAATCTCAGCACTTGGGAGGCAGAGGCATGTGAATCCCTGTGAGTTCGAGGCCAGCCTGGTCTACAAAGCGAGTTCCAGGACAGGCTCCAAAGCTACAGAGAGAAACCCTGTGTCAAAAAAAAAAAAAAAAAAAAAAGCAAAAACAGAGGCTGGAGAGGTGACTCAGTGGTTAAGAGCACGTGCTGCACAATCCTGAGGACGAGAGTTTGGATTCCAAGCATGCTCATAACCCCAGCATTGCAGGGGACAGGGACAAGAGGATCACTGGTGACTGCTGGCTTCTAGCACATCTGAGAAAACATTAAACCCAAGCTCAGGGAGAAATAGGGGGAAATGATAGAGAACATCTGGTCTTGCATAGGCACACACACACACACACACACACACACACACACACACACATTAGCAAAAATAACCAATCTGTAAAAATAATTGTAGGGCCAACAAGATGGCTCAGTGGGTAATGCGCTTACTGCCAAGCCTCACCTCTTGTGAGTTTGATCCCTAGGAACTACATGGTAGAAGGAGAACACCAACACTTGAGAGTTGTCCTCTGACCTCCTTGAAAATAATTATGTACACATGACCAAGTGAGGTTTATTCCTTGCAGGGCTGAAAATTGAGTTCAGTACTCAAAAATCAATCTTTGTGACCACTGTATTAACAGACTGAAAACGAATCACATATTACATGAGCTAATGCAAGCATCCAACGAAATCCATGATTTTCAAAAGTCATGGGGAGGGTCTGGAGACATTGCTCAGCAGTTAAGAGCACCAGCCCTTCCAGAGGACCTAGGTCTGATTGCCAGCACACAGCCATCTGTACCTCCAGTTTCAGGTGGTCAGATCCCCTCTTATGGCCTCTGTGGGAACCAGTCACACATACAATGCACAGACATCCAGGCAGGCGTGACACCCATTCATATAAAATAATGTAATACACTTTTTAACCTTTTAAAAAAGTCTTCCAAAAACTATACACACACATATTATTGCCTTTGTACTATTAGTGTTGGGATATAATACTAAGCCTTTCCATAACCTTAAAGTATGTTCACCTTTATATACACACTACCGTGGTTTTTTTGTTTTATTCCAGACAGGGTTTCTCTGTGTAGCTCTGGCTGTCTTGGAACTCACTCTGTAGACCAGGCTGGCCTCAAACTCCTGTTTGCCTCTGCCTCCTGAGTGCTGGGATTAAAGGTGTGCACCACCATTGCCCCACATTTTTCACATTATAGATTTTAAACAAAAAAAATGTGGAATTATATCAAATATATTCTACAACTTAATTTTCTTATCCAATATATTTTGGGATCTTTTCTGAGACAGGGTCTCATCATGTAGCTCAAGTTGGACTAATATTCTCTATACATCCCAGACTGGCCTTAATACTTGATTCTCCTACCTCCTTTTGACCTCCTAAGTAGTGGGATTGTTATACCCAGAGTCCCCAAAAGACCACCAAGAGACCAAATCCAATGCAAAAGCAAAGAGTCGTTATATTGCGAGTTAACTTGGGACTCTCAGTCCATCTGATGAAGCAGCAGAGCAGGAGAGACCCTGAGTAGCAATGGGGCAGGGTTTTTAAAACAAAGGGGTTTGGGGGTCTACAGACTACATAGGAACAGACTCAGAATTGGTTTATGTGAGTGGCAATCATGTTTGTAACTTTTAATTGGCTAGGGTTAGTTGGGGGTTACAGTTATCGATTTTTGGTCAGGCCTGGACAAGTCCCAGGCTTTGTCCTTGAGCTGCCATGGAGGCTGGCTGACCTAGCATGTACTGACTGTGGGGGCTGACTCAGTGGCCCAGGCCTTCACATTGACCCATGCACATAGCTCTAAGTTGGTGAGGGGTCCCAGACAGTAAACTGGCTGAACCTTGAGCAGTCAGAGTACGCGCAGAAAGGGAGCTACTGTGAGGACTATGTCTTTTGTTCATGGCCCTCCCAGAAACTGCTTGCTCAAGTCTCAGGAAACTGAAATCGAGGCCTGATCTCTGAGAGAAGACTGAGCGGCCTGTTATGGCATCTGCCTGGTCCTTTCAGGATCACGGAAGTGTGACATCATATTTGGCTATTTGGGGTATTTTTCTATAGCAATATTCTCCTTCTCCCCTTTCCCTTTCTTTCTGTTTTTGTTTGTTTGTTTGTTTGTTTGTTTGTTTTCAAGACAGTATCCCATGCAGTCCAGGAGGGCCTCTTCTCTTCTATAACAGAGGACAGTTTTGACCTTCTTATTCTCTTGCTTTCACCTGCCAAGTCCTGGGATGACAGGCACACACACACCACCATGCCTGACTTAAATAGCCCACTTCCATCAAAGGCTACACAGAATGGCTGTACCATAATTTAGCATTTCTCATAGTGTCATAATTTTTTTTCCGTTGACATTGTTAGTTTTGTTGGAATACTGCTGGAAACAACTAATCATCTGTACAAATAGTAAGTGGCTAGCCTAAAGTTTTGGCCCTTCAATTTAATTATTTATTTTACGTTCCAGGGACTGAACTGAACCCAGGACCTCGCACATGCTAGGCAAACACTCTTCCACTGTGTTTTATCTCCAGACCTTTGTACATTTTTATTTTGAGTCAGAGTCTTTCTAAGTGGCCCTGGCAGGTCTTTGCGCCCTTTTGTCTCAGCCTCCCAAGTAGCTGAGATTATAGGCCTGTGACATGAGGCCCAGATTGTCTTATCTATTTTAAGATGTAATTACCAGGTATGGTGCATATACCTATAATCCTAGCACTGGGAAGGCAGAGACAAAAGGGAGTTCAAGGCCAGCCTGAGTTACATAGCAATTTCCAGGCCAACTTTGTCTCCAAAAAGAAAAGGGGTAGGGGAGATGAAGGGGTGTTAATTTTAGCTAGTACCTTCCAAATTTATACTGTCACCTATAGAGAGTAGACAGCTCACTTTTTTTTTTTTTTTTTTTTTTGGTTTTGGTTTTTCGAGACAGGGTTTCTCTGTGTAGCTTTGGCCTTTCCTGGAACTCACTCTGTAGCCCAGGCTGGCCTCGAACTCACAGAGATCCGCCTGGCTCTGCCTCCTGAGTGCTGGGATTAAAGGCATGCGCCACCACCGCCCGGCCAGCTCACATCTTTAAAGCTAACATGAGGTTTTAAAAATTCTTCTACTATAAGCTAGGCATGCCTATAATCCCAGCAATTGAGAGATAGGGGAAGGAGGGTCATGAGTTCAAGACTAGTCTGGGCTACATGAAACCTTATCTCATAAAAAAACAAAAACAAAACAAAATTCCTGTGACAATATTTGTGAGAGTTACAGACATGTAGAGAAAAAAAATGTCCTCTGACATAGGAGTCTAGGTTCACACACTAAATAGAAGAGTGAGACATTAAGACACCAGTAGGCTTAAAGAAATAGAAACGAAGAGTCACAGATAAAGATAGATAAGTGCAAGCCAGGACAGACAGACTGATGGACATATATATGGATGTTGCACATGATATGAAATGTCATTTGACACAGTTGAACATTTCTAGAACACACAGCTTTAAACATCTGGAAAGTCAGGGGCCATGAATACGTTAGATGGTTTCAGTGGTGAGGGAAGTACTATAATATATAAAACCCCAACATCTGAAATTCTAAGTGTTAGATCAAAGCAGCTGACACTGTAGAGGAGCTCACCCACACCTTATCTCCTACTAGTGACTTCCCCAAATTGCCTAGCTCCTAACCTGTAGCAACCCCAAGGTAGGCTGGGACATTAGGATTAGTTTCCTAAATTATGCCTTATATCCTATATATCCTATCTAAGTAATTTCATGCCTTCGCTAGTCTCCTAAGCTCAGAAACTTCTTCCCTTGAGCTCCAAGACCCTTTCCTTCTAACATCTATAAATGTAAAGATTTTCTTTTGCCTGCAGGTTGCTGGTGGATCTCTACCATATTCCAGCTTCCCCTGATGTGAGTGGCCTGTATTATGTAAAGGATCTGGTCACTCGGAATCTGTCCCAGCATATCTCTCTAACAAACCTAGACATAATCTTTAATATTTAAAACACTAAGCTGTATTGGAGAGACGCTCAGCAGTTGAGAGCACTTGCCTGTTCTTCTAGAGGAACCAAGTTCAGTTCCCAGCACCCAAGTAAGGCAGCTCACAACAGCCTAGAACTCTGGCTACAGGGGGTCAGATGCCGTCTTTTGGCCTTGGCATACAAGTGCACACTCACACACAGACACATAAATAAAAATAAATACTTTTTTTAATCCACTAAGGTGACTCTATCAAGAAGGAAAGTCAGGAAGGCCAAGCAGATGTTTTTCTAGGAAGGCGTGCAAAGGATAAGTGAGAAGTATATTCTCATGTGGGAGCTCAGGAACAACGGCCATACATCATCCAAAGCTTAGGCTTCCGAGAGGACAGGGATAGTGATGCACAATGACATGGGGGAAGGGGCATCAGGAACAGAGAGGGTCTCTGCATTCACATTACATTTCAAGAGAGGCTTGAGGGGGACAGCTTCCTGGGCATCCACAACTTGGCCCAGAACAGAACATACAGACTTCTTGTAGCAGCCGGGCAGGATGCCTGAGGGCTAAGGGTACTACATCCCTGTCCCTTTCTGCTTGGGATGGGATTCTGCTACCTGTTTTCCTTGGGGGTGTCTGCAGTCCTAGGTTCTTTCTGCCCAAGCCTCCTTCTTTGCCTCTCTCCTCCCAAGCTTCAGCTACACAGGAGAACCGACGTCCCTCTCCAGCTGACTGCAGCTCACTGGTGTTCCTGCCTCACTGTGTTTCCTTCATTATCGCTGGCTTGTCTGATGGCAGCTTGGCATCTGCTTCCTGGAAAACCTGAAGTGTCACACAGAGAATCTGTGGCTCTGCTGGGAAGGGAAGCTGGGTGTTGGCACAGCACCTGTTACCGCCAGGGCCACCAGCTGTCTCAGAGCTTAAGAAGACAGTCGCCATGCCAGGCCACCCTTTTGCTACTACTTTCTAGTAAAGAATAACTGAAGAGGCCATGCAGACCTGCCAGTCTGAGGTCAGCCTGGTCTGCACAGTCAGACCGTGTCTCAAATGAAAAAAAAATAAAAATCACATTTGAACCAGGCTAAGCTATGTGGCTGCAGATTGCAGAGCCAAGGAAATAGAGCTGTCCAAGACCATTAGAACTCAGAGTATTTGGTGAGTCCTAGATGCCACCGTCTCATAAAACTATCCAAGGAATAAAACCATATGTCCACATCCATCACAGCAATGCCTACTCTCTGGTACCAATTTCTGTATTCATTTGATTTCCTGTTGCTGTCATAAACACCCATGACCAAAGGAGACTTGGGAAGGAAAGGATTTATTTTGGTGTACAGATCAAATTCATCATCAAGAGGTGCCAAAGCAGGAATTCAAGTTAGAAACTCGAAGCAAAAACTATTAGGGAATGCTGCTAACTGGCTTGATTTCCCTAGCTTGCTCAGCACCCAAAAAGCTACATTTTTAGTGGACTGTTTATTATATGAGATAGGGCCTTACTATGTAAGCCTGGCTGCCTGGAACTCTCTTTCTAGACTAGACCGGCCTTGGATTCAAAGCAATCTACCTATCTCTACCACCTGAGTGCTGGGATTAAAAGTGTGCAACACCACACCCAGCTAAGGTTTGGGTTTTTGTTTTTAGACATGATCTCACAATTGGTTCAGGATTATTAAGAACCCTCTGCAATCATCTTGTCTCAGCCTCCGGAGCCACCACACTGAGTTTTATCTAAAGATGTCCCAGCTATCATTAGACCACCATCCTTTCCAACTTATTCATGTAGTGTAGACGATTACATACTACAGGCATGTCCGCTTTACATCCAAGACATACACACACACACACACACACACACACACACACACACACACACGCGCGCGCGCGCGAGAGAGAGAGAGAGAGAGAGAGAGAGAGAGAGAGAGAGAGAGAGAGAATTGAAAAAGAAAAGCCTATTGTTTCTCCCCATGATCTAGGAAATAAGCACAGTGACTGAGTACTACTCTAAACAAATGTTAGAAAACGGAGGTAGGGGAGTTAGAGGGGAGAAAGAGAAAGACAGAGGTGGGGAGTGGGGGAAGAAAGAGCTGCCTGCCAGTATACGGGACTGTGATCTCCCCTAACCCAAAGCCACTGTTGACTTCCCGGGGCATGTTCATCTTGACATCAGATGATGCATCCAGGAGAGGCCCATCCCGGCTCCAAGTCTTTCAGAGTCCTCACTGAGTCAGCTGCACTAGTGGAACAGAACTACTCCAGAGGAGTTAGCCCTCCAGCTTGGTCCACATTAGCTGACAGGAGGTTCCCAGGAGCACAGGGGGACACAGTGGGCTTGGTGCTGAGGGAAGGAAAATGCTACTTATAGTTTGAGAAACAATCATCTGTAGCTGAAAGTTTTCCTGTGTCCCACTCAGTCCTGCAGCCGCTCGAACCCAATTAAACACATAGAGGCTTGTATTACTTACAAACTGTATGGTCTATGGCAGGCCTTTTGCTAGCTAGTTCTTATATCTTAACCCATTTCTGTTCATCTATATGTTGCCACGTGTTCTGTGGCTTTACCTGTGTGCCATTACATGCTGCTCCCTGGACGGCGGGCTGATGTCTCCTCACTCAGCCTTTCTGCCTTCCCACAATTCTCCTTGTTTGCTTATCCCACCTATACTTCCTGCCTGACTACTGGCCAATGTAGCTTTGTTGGAAGAAGTATGTCACTAGCAGCAGGCTGTGAGGTTTCAGAAGCTGAAGTCAAGCCTAGCAGCTCACTGTCTCTTCCTGCTGTCTTTGGATTCAGATGTAGAACTCTCAGCTACCTCTCCAGTACCATGTCTGCCTGTGTGCCATCATGCTTCCCACCATGATGACAAAGGGTTAAACCTCTGAACTGTAAGCCAGCCCCAATTAAATGTTTTCCTTTATAAGAGGTGCCATGCTCATGGTGTCTCTTCTTAGCAATAGAAACCCCAGCTAAAACAGGCATATTATTCACTTAGGATCTTTCACAGATGCTAGCATGCATTTTCCAGCAAAGTTGCCTAAGTGTCCAGAGCAGAACCACCTTCATTATGAGTAATGGCATTCCCAACTCTAATGTTACAGTATGGAGAAGAATGGTGGCTGTCGATCATGGATACTCCCCCCTCACCTATGGCTGTGGTAATTGGTCTCTGATCCATCAGATCAGTTGACTCTTCATGGTGTGTGTGTGTGTGTGTGTGTGTGTGTGTGTGTGTGTGTGTACTATGCTAGGCCAGTGCTCTTCTAATAAGCTACATCAGCTTCATGATCTTTTATTTTATTTTAATCTATCCTCCATGAAAACCAAGGACACTAAACTTAAAAATGCCCATGGTAATATTTATAAGTTTTCTAATTGGCAAAGTTAAGGAGATAAATATTTCTGACATCTATATGCATAGAAATGCATATTATGACCCCTCTTTCACAAAAATTAGATCTTAAAATGTTTATAATCCTATCCAGATCCCACTTGCAAAACCAGTTTTGGATATCATGATATATCAATCAGCTCATATAGATCAGTCTTGTGCTTTGCTTGGTGGTGTCAGAAAAATTCATTCTCTGTTCAAAGTGCATTTTCTTCATTGACCACCATCGGTAACATGGCATCAATGTAATCTCATTGATAGAATTTTCTTTTCTGGGAATTGACTATGTAAGACAGTTGCTCAACCACTGAGCTACGGTTACTGTCTTGGGAGTTTTTGTTTTGAAACAGACTCACATAGTCCAGGCTGGTCCTAAACTCCTGATCCTTCTGCCTCTACCTCATAATGCTGGGACTAGAGGCGTTCCTTGCCATGGCCCTACCTCACATGGCCCTAGACTTCTTATTTAGAGTCAGCTGACCTTTGCTATTGACTTTTCATGTACAGATGGGGTTTGAAAGAAACTGAATGTACTGTTTTTCAATTCCATGATAAAAAATTATATCAGACTATTGGCAGAATTCCTTTTAAGTTGAACCACAAAAGAGACCTATCAGTCATGTGCCTGACAGACTATGAGAGGAACTTAACATTCTGTAATGTGGACAGTACTGAGAAAATAGGAACCCTGACGGTTTCATTCATCAAGAGTTATGAAAATAGTAAGAAACAGCAGTAGTATTTAGGCAGCATGTAATTAGACTAGGGGTGTTACCTAAGCATTTAACACTGACTGTGTGGGGATCTAGGATGGGTGTTTCATGCTCTTTGCCTCTTATCCAAAGAACTGAAAATAATGGCTCAGACAGATTTGAAAAAATTACTGAGATAATTTTATTGGAAACAAAGTGATAGTACAGATTAAAGAGGGATACATTATCAAGGTTAACAGCAGGCCACAAACATGAGAGTACCTTCAGGTTATAACTTGGCGCATCTTTTTATGGGGTCTAAAGGAAGGGAAGGCTGGCTACAAAGGCATGTGGTTTGGATGGTTCTCTATTTTGATTGATAGATTAAGATATACATTTACTTTCTTACTGCATATGTCCCTTTCTATAATGAATCTGATTTTAATCATACGTATATCCAATTACGCATATGCAGAGGATGGTAAACAGGAAGGACAGAGTTTGCCACAATTATAAAGGTTTATAGAATGAATGTTTTGGTCCATGATTTTGAGTACTGCACAGATCTGTGCAGTCTAAAAAGATATGGCTGAATTTTATGTCACCTTTGTGGTAGCTTTTAATAAAGTGGCAGGTCTATAACTCAAAATAAGTTATTATTTTTTATGTATTATTAACTTGGGATTATTAGTTAAATAAATTTGTTTGCCCCTTCTACAGACTAGATGATCTTGTCTCCTCAATTCAGTGGTATTGGGAGGTGGGGCCTTTTGTAATTGAGAGCCCTTGTGGATGGAATTAGTGGCCTAAGAAGAGCTGAGATATCTAGACCTGGTGGAAATACAGCTAGGTGACTGCCTGTAAGCCCAGTCACAGGCCCTCACCTGACACAGATCCGCCAGTTCCTTGACCTTGGGCTCTCCCACCTGCAGAACTGTGAGAAATAAGTACATAAACTGTGCTGTTTAAGCCACCAGTATGTGGGTCCCCCACCCACTTTTGTGATTCTAGGGATTCAAACACTGGACTCTGTAGATGCTAGACAAATGCCACACCTCTCATGTACATCCCCAGCACAGTATTTTTGTTATAGCTGTCTGAAGGGACAGAGACACCCTCTAAAAGAACTTGTCTACTCTCATTAACTTAAGTTAAAACAAAACAAAATTTTAAAAGCTGTCCAGGCTTACAGCAGCTACACCCAGCTCTTAGAATCAATACTCCTTCCAGCTCTTAGTCCAGGCTTATAGCAGCTACACCCGGCTCTCAGAATCAATACTCCTTCCAGCTCTTAGCCCTAATGCCCACTCCATCCATGTTTCAGGCAGCAAGAGGGAAGAGCAAAAAAGAATGTGACTTTGATAGAAAGCAAGGGAAGGGCACACATGATTAAATGAGGTTATTGGGCCAGCCCTTCTATTTGCTGGGGTGTAAGCTAGGGTACTGGATGTGAGACTTTGATCATTTGCAAAACAGATCTGGCAAAGGACAAATGTACAATAAAATAATTCATCCTGAAGAGTTTAATTGGCTTTAAGTTTTTAGGTCAGAAAACACCTCATTCCATAAAACAAAATGAGAGTTCTGATGAACTAAACAAAAGAGTTTCAGTTTTACAAATGGAAAAGATTTCAGAAAGCAGAAATAAAAAGTGAAATGCAGACTGATCATTTCAAAGTTGAGTTCTTTGTAGGGTGTGGGCAGAATAGATAACTTAGAAGATCACTTGCCCAGCATGTAGAAGCCCTGGGTTTGATCCCTAGGGTTACAAAACAATAGATTTTAACAACTCCCTAATATCAGGTTACCTTTCTGTGTTCTGATTAAGACAAAAGGAACTTCATTGTTATGTCAATAGAAATTAGCATGTTGCCTCTCTAACTCTGGTGGTTTGTTCAGAGACTGGGTCTCAGGCTGGGTCTCAGGCTAGCCCAGAACTCAGATCATGCAGCCTCAGGTACACCAGGCTTTGCTATATCTGGCTCTAACCTTGATTTCTTTCTTTTTTGTTTTTTGAGATAGGGTTTCTCTGTGTAGGCCTAGCTGTCCTGGAACTCTCTGTAGACCAGGCTGGTCTCAAACTCAGGAGATCTGCCTGCTTCTGCCTCGAGTGTTCTGGGATTAAAGGCGTGCACCACCACTGCCCAGCTATCTAATCCTGATTTCTGAAGGTCAGATAAACAACTTAGTTTCAGTTTGGTGGTGTACAGCTACAGCATTGTTGACCACCACCCCCCACCACCCCCACCCCACCCCGCTTTTTAAGCCTAGAGTAGTACAGTAGCTTAGTTTAAAACAATGCCTCCTACAATTTTTATTTAACAGATTCCAACAACTCAGATGATAAATACTTGCAGCAATTTAAGAAGTTAAAAGTATTGGTAGGGCAGGTAGGAGGCAAGGGCAGGGGTAGGGGCTGGCTTATAACCCACTAGCAGACACAGGAGGGAATTGACAGTCATGGCCTAAAGAAATGTCTCTGCTGTTGAAAAGAGATATGGGCTCCATTTAGGACTGAGTTTCAAGATCTAGAGAGTTCTCTGTATCCATCAGTATCCTCCATCACGGTCTCTCTGGCTTTGGAAAAGAACAGAGATTACCATCTGAGACTGATGGAAGTACCAAGAAAATAAGTGATAAGGATAGAAATGTTAAGGTAGGGATTGGAGGCAGTTCATTTCCTTTGGATCTAATGGAACTCTAAATGATGAGGAGGGACTATTTGCAGAGGGAGGCAGGTGCGGTGGGGGGGGGGGGGCATTAGAATACTGGAAGTGTGAGGAGGCAAGGGAAAGGTGTTCTTTTCTTTATAGGAGCAGTTCCAGCAAGGATCCTCCAAAACAAGGCAAGGGAACTTGGAGCAATGGAGAAGTCAATGGAAGCACCATCCATAGGGTCAAAAAGTCTGACCCAGAGTTAGAAGTAATTAAATGGATCATCTACTTTGGTAGATGACTGTAACTTGGGCAGAAAGTATTGTTAGTGACCAGAAAAAAAGACCAGGGTATGTTGGTGTATATTAATATGCTCTTGTTTCTGGTTTTTAACTTACCACGGTTTCTGATTTTAGACTCTCAAGGAATGTCATATTTAACACATCAATAATGAAGCTTTTATATGGCAATGCAAAGCTGGTTTAATGAGCAAAAGAGATGAGCAAAAGAGAACAAGTGGAAGAAGTAGCCTGGGACTCCCTATGTAGACCAGGCTAGCCTTGAACTCACAGAGATTCCCCCTGCCTCTGCCTCCCTTTTAATCCCTCCTGAGATTAAAAGTAGGTACAACCTGCTGGGCGGGCGGTAGTGGCACACGCCTTTAATCCCAGTACTCAGGAGGCAGAGCCAGGCAGATCTCTGTGAGTTCAAGGCCAGCCTGGTCTACAGAGCAAGAGCCAGGACAGGCACCAAAACTACACAGAGAAACCCTGTCTTGAAAAAACAAACAAACAAAAAAGTAGGCACAACCACACCTAGCCATTCCTTATTCTGTATTAGAAAAAGAAACCCTACAAATTCCTGAAATTGATTGATAGAAATATTCATGTATTCAAGAATAAACAAACAAGGACTTAAGAAGAAACAAAATGCAAAATGACTGGAAAGCAGGTGGTAAGATCGTGATTATTTACAGATAAAATTTTTCTATCAAGAAAATTCAGGCAAATGGACATTAACTTTCCTAAGAAAAACATAAATATGGGAAGTTACTTCTAGTACACCCTGTATTATAATTTGATAGGAGGTGCCACAACATATACCATAGATTATGTGGCTTCAGAAAATATTGATTTTTCAATAGTTATAGAAGAAA